>MU183863.1:97905-171282 GCA_016904865.1 Pissodes strobi | reverse complement strand
AAAGATAGGGATAAACTAAAGTTACGAGTAGTAGATGAACGGAATATCTGAATAACATAATTGCTTTGTATTATGCTTGTTGGCTTATAATTTCCATTTTTGATAATATGTATGTATTAATAATATAAACTATGTGATTAGTTAATAACAAATGTGATTACAGTTAAATGAAATATGTAGCCCAAGATCAAAGCAGTTGCAAAAGGCAGTATTTTACGTATAAGTATTCAAGTAGATTTCTCAGAGTAAAACGAGTCACAAAAAATAAAAGGTATATATAGTGTATGGTTTTTTTAGTTAGTTCACCTATTCAGTACCTACTCAAGCACAATCTTTTTAAGTAGCAATAACAGAATACATGATAAAATAAAATGATTAATTAGCTTAAGTCATGTTAAGTAAAACAAATATCACATATATAAATACAAAAAGCAGTGATTTTTCTATGTTGTATAAGTACTGTGAATAAAATGCAAAGCAGTTGTATGAACCAATAAGTATTGCAACAATAAAAGCAAACCGAAGGTTTCGAAGCAGCTCAATTTTACTAGCTGTTCTAGACAGACACTGTTGAATTCTAATCTTCATGCAAGCCATTTTAGTAAAAATACAAGTGCTTATCTAGTTAGTTCGCCACATGAACAAGGTATATGGCTTTCCGAAGAAACGGGATGCCGCTTGTGCTTGGAGGGCAAAGAAACAATGGAGCATGTTTTATGCTGTCTGGCAATGGAAAGAACTAGACAAACTCTCCACCCCCAGACAGCTTTCGATTACATGAAAGGGATTAAGCCTCTGGCCTAGTGGAATCTACAGATGTGAGCCACAACAGACCAAGGGTTGCCCAAATACACATACAATTACAAAATACAATAGTTAGTAAAGTTACAGTTCTATAGTTGATGTTATATCATCTTCATTTTTATTGCCAATCAAAAATATTTTGGCTTCATGAAGCACTTTATCTAAAGTACTTAATATACTCAACCCGCACGTACTGATAGTTTTATATCAGACTTGTCCGAACACAATGATTTTTTAATGAACAAATTTCCCACAAACACTTCAAGTCTTCTGACCTGACAGAAACACAGACATTTGCACACTTGGGTACCCTTCAGCTGGTTCATTTAAACAGAAAAAGGACAAGCTTCCTTTTCATTCCAACTATCCATCCTCGAGTTCATTAATCTTGATATCAGCTTCATGTAGCGCAGTAAAAGATATTGCTTCATTTCGTTGTAAGTCGTTGCTCTATCCAAACTTTCAGCAATAGCCGAGGCAATAGCCCCTTTCCATTTCTCAACATTCAATCTGATCTTTCTGCGTTTAGTGTGGACATTCTCTTCATCAACTTTACTTAAATATGAAGGACATCTAGGTAGCTTACATGGAATCTCCCACAAGAAACCGTTTCGAAATATAATTATAATAGCTTTGTTCGCGGAAGCGATCCATGACTAATCCATGACTGGCGCGCCCGCGTACCTTGAATATGAACGTTCGCGGTACGAAAAGTACCGGGATCGATCAGAACAATCAGCGGATAAATGCGTGGACTAATTGCCAGGTACATGCGTATTGCCTTTGTTGACAAATTATCGTTCGTTCGAGGCAGTTCAAGTCAACTTTTAGGTTATGTTTATGTGTGTATGGGTCATACATGTATGACTATGTGCCTACATTATAGCACAAAATATCCCCCTATTTCGTGCATTATACATTATACATTTTTTTATATAGTTATAGTAGTGTTAAATTACGTTTATTTATATACGAGAACTGTACTCAGTGTAATTCTACTTAATTGCTTTTCATATCCACTTCATTGGACTTTATAGCTGTGTTGATAGCCCAATCTCAGTCAACACACACAAAATAATTAATATTATGAAAGCGTTACATACATATCCGAGCGTGACACGTGACGGTTCAATTTAATTCAAGACCCAGGTAAAAACGCAAAACACGCCTAAAGAAGTTTTCACTTCAATAAAAAATATCTTTGGCAGTTAAATTCGAAATATTAAGAGTCGCGCGGTAGTGCCATGGCCCCTTATGACGAGCCGCCCCTGTCACTGCTCATTATAAATCTATTTTATCTAAAGCCGTAATACATATACAAAACTGATATATTTCATAAACTTTTATATGCCCTGGATTTTACTGCGGTGGTTTACCGCCAAAACCTAGTCGTGTAATTCAAAACTATCCTGGGTTCAAAACGTCATCACAACGCGTTCGCGGAAACTTGTCAATCTCGGATCTGTATCCAACCGCGCGCGCGTAGTCAGCCATCAGGTATTTGTTGCAGATTTATCAGGGATTAGTCGAGGATCGCTTCCACGAACGAAGCTAATATCTACACGTTATAAAATAATTGAAAAAACTGACTGAAAAATATTAATGTAAACAAATAAATCGACCATCAATTTGGTTGTCGTATAGGTGGCCGTGCCCCGACCCGTGTTCCGTTTATCGATCCATCTGTGTTTTATTGTGTCGTGTGATTCGTATCGTATCTTGTGCACATTAAATTGTAATTTCAATTTAAAACTGTTTTTAGACATTTTTAGAATGTTTGTGCTTTGAAAATAAACAGCAAATAAGCATATCCGCTTTAAAAAATAACCTCTGCAAGCGGCAATAATTTAAATCCAATAAACTACCGCCAATCAGGGGGATAACTTTATTGGCTGTTACATATATTTTCAACTAATCACAGAGCGTTTCTAACGATTGCGCAGTATGAACTTACTGAATGACAAAGACCGACTTATGCGAGTTTTAAATAGCTCCGTCTTTTAGTTGTGGCTTCAATTTTTGGTTTGGATTAGCGATATATTAGTTTATATATATATACATATTTCGATCGACCTCATACATGTCAATGGTCGACCTGTGATGACTCATAATTTGCTGCTTCCTGGCCTTGTCGTATAGGTGGCCGTGGGCACACACGCTAAAGGAAGATCGTATGGCATTCGACGAGCGGTACGTGTGAGAAGATGTTGATTGACACGCTTTTAATTAAGTTCATTTATTACCTTTTACCATTTATTACCGTGCCTTGAATAAAGTTGTAAGAGCTACAGAGGCGGTTTATCAATAAGAATATTAAAGCTTGAACTAGTTATGAATAATAAATAGAAAAGTTAGAAATAAAAAAAATAAAATATTTATATTTTGAAACAGAAAACAAAATCTACAGTTACTAATTATTATTAGATTCAGTTCTTAATATATGTAATGTTAGGATCTGAAGAAGGGCAGAGCATATTAAATATGTCTTCTTTCGTTGCGAGTCTGGAACATTTTCGGAAGTGATCCACAAAAGTACCAAAAAAACAAACGAGATCAATTTTATTACATATTATTTTCTGATCAGTAACTTTTATATCTTTATTGATTTTAATAAGTAGTACAATATTTCTAACCAAGCTTTATTACTTGAATGAAATTTTAAAAATTTTAGAGAATTCAATTTATGGTACTTTTTATGTAATGAAATTCATGCTACAAAAAACATTTTATTGCCCTGTTGCCAGAGTAGCAGATATTAGCAGCTAAAATTTTTGGTATATAACAGTAGAGGCCTTGTGGTCTGCAGCACTGTGAAATTTGGCTTGAGGCAAGGAGTGGCAAGGTATATTTTACTCTAAAAAACTTTTTTTTCTTGAAAAATAGATTTTGTTTTTAAATTGTGTAAGTTTACTGTCCAACTTTACAAAAGAACAATTATTCCTTGCAAAAGATAAAAGTCCTTTTAACCAGCCTTTCAGAAAAAAATATTTGTTTCAATATTAAGATAGTAATTTTCTGTCAAGAAGCGATGAAGGTTCACTTATTTATGATTAAAAAATACACAAAAATTAGACAAAGTTAATTTTTGAAGCTCTATATCTTTAAAACAATTACGAATTATGGATTGATTGTCCCTAACAGGGATTTCTGGATTATGGGTCTGTTAAAACTGATTACAAACTATTTTTGTTTTACCAACTATTCTTTTCTTGGGCGTGAACTACCGTGCGGCGGCGGCCCCAGCCCGTGATCACATCTAGTCTAAATCTGCCGTGCGCTAGTGTTCGGCGTTCTGGTTAAATGCATTTTCGTCATGCAAATCGGTCGGACAAGTTCGTAAAACCACGAGAAGTCATCCGTGCGCTATTCAGTTCCACACTTTCTAGATTAATTTAGTAATTATTTGCAATTCTTGCGTTTATAGTATGGTGTCACAAGCTGAATTTTTCAGGATGAAAGTACATGATAAGATAACCCTTATTCCAGAGGTAATACAAAATTAGACTGCCCAAAAGGACACTATCTTCAAAAATCGGGATATCAGTACCACCTCATAGAGAAATAAATACTTATTTTTTGGTCCAATGCACAATAAGGTCTTTGTAGGAAGTATTTTTTTTTATAATTATTTAAAAAAATATTTTTTCTACTATCGTGCGTAAAGTACTCACTTTACGCACTCTTTAAGATTCGTAAGATTTACCTTTTTAATGCAGTGCGTAAAATAAATTACTTTACGCACTAGTGCGTAAAGTAAATCTGCCATATCGTTTGACATTTAGTTTATACTTTGTCAAGATCCTTTACATACAGTTTATGTCATAACTGACCACTTGTTTCACAAAATAATACAATTTTAAAGGTTCCTACCGCATTTAATATTATAAGTAAATTACAAAATGCCTTTAAAATGAAATGAATAATTAATTAACATAAGTATGATGCTACTCAGCGGCCGGCCGCCGCGTCGTAGCTTCATTTTCTTTATCATCAAGTTACCACTGCCCTCTGACTATCATCTTTCAGCTTTAAAATTGACGCGCTTCAATAATTTTTGTTTCCAGTTTGACATATTTATACCAAATTATTTGAAACTAATCAATTTAATAGTGTAATTTTATTGTTGCTGCAAGGTGTAAGTTAATATACTAGTACCTACATTAAATTTTACGTGCGTCATATTATATTTTATTTTAGTTTGGAAATTAAATTATTTAACATGAATGACTCAGAATCTTCTAACTTAGATATTGACTCTACCCCACCGGACATAGTTTCGTTAGCCCAGAAAGCATCTTTACATTTGCTTCCAGTGAAATCTGTCACTATTTATGAGCAAAAATATAACTTGTTTGTGGATTGGTGTAAAACGAAGAACATTTCGAAGTTTTCTGAAAATGCGTTGTTGGCATATTTTATAGAAGAATTAAGCACCAGTTATATCGCCTTCTCTTATGGAAACCGCTGACGCGTAGTTTGCTGAGTTAGCAGTACAAGTTTATATATTGTAATTTCTAGAAACATATGTATTAATATTCTTTGACATGTAGTAGTATCAAGTACTTTGTAATTTTTATCGAATAAATATTTTTTAAAAAGAGTTTTGCCATATCAAATAAGTTAACTGGCGCAGTCGGTAGAGTCGTCAAAAAAGTTAGTCAAATCGGTGATACTTTTTGTGGCGACACGTAACAATCGGTCAACGAAGACTTTTCGAACGAATATCGGAAACTTCATTAAGACTCTGAACTTTCGAAAGAACTGTGTAAAGTGTCTGCGGAGGTGTTTAATTGCTGAATACTTTTCCGAGGACTACTTGGGAATTGCCACCACATCGGGTAGTTTCGCAAGGACCATAACATTTTGGGCAGGACCAAATCGCCTTCCAGGAAGCTAAAGCCTTATAGAGAGATACGGCCAAAATTCTTCTAGTAGCGTAAGTGCAATTTGAAAATTTTCATGTTCGATATAAATGAAATTTTAAACAATTTGGGAAAATTAACAATAAATCCTCCTTCAACTGACTCTGAAGGAAATTCCAATTTAAATAGTGAAAACTTTTTAGAAAGCAACATACAAATTCCATTAGTTGAAAGTGAAATTAATAAGTTATCAAATCAAATCTTTACTATTTTAAATAACGTTCCTCTTAACGAAACTCCTAGTATTAGTAATACAGATAGTTATAGAGTTGATTTAAGCACTATTATAGAAAACGAAATGCCCGAATTTAAATCGGAATATTTAAAGTGCGTCCCTGAATTCGATGGAAATCCCAATGATCTTAATCGATATTTATCAACTTGCCAAACCCTAATTGACCATTTTTATAATGCTAGGAACCCTACTGATTTTAATAATATTTTCTTACTAAATAGTCTGATAGGAAAACTAACAGGAAATGCAAAAATTGTGGTAAACATTCAAAACGTTTCTACATGGGACGAATTAAAAGAAAATTTAAAGCGAAATTTTGTTGACCAAAGAGACGAAAGTTGTCTCAATAGGGATCTTGTTATGCTAAAACAAAATGTAAACGAACAACCTAGCCAATTTTATGATAGAGTTCTTTATATCTTAAATTTGCTTTGTTCATATATAGACAGTCATGAAACGATTGATTCAGCGAGAACTTTGAAAAAGGCCTTGTATAATGATCTTGCTCTAAAAACGTTCCTTTCAGGATTAAAAGAACCTATAGGGACAACAATACGTTGTATGCGTCCGAGTAATTTAGCCGAAGCCTTGCAATTTGTGACGCAAGAAAATAATATACATTATTTTCAAAATTTAACAAAAACATCGCTAAATCAACCTTCAAACATCTTTAAAATGCCACCTCAACCTAATTTTAAAAATTTCCAGTTTACACAAAATTCTCCTATGAGACCGAATTTTTCTAATAATAATTTCCAAAGGCCTAACAACTTCTTTACACCTAGGCCCAACAATTTCCAGTCACAGTCGGTAATTCGACCAAACTTTAATAATTTCCCTCAAAGATTTTCAACAAACTCAAGATTTTTTAGTAGACCCAAAAATCACTCCAACGTGTTCAGGCCAAATCAAAACAAACCCTTACCACCACCTGAACCTATGAGTATATCTTATTCCAATTTTAAACCCAGTCATTCATCACCTAATTTTTCCAGATTTCAGTCGAATGTACCAAATCGCCCAAAATTTTCTACACAAGAACTTTATAATACAGAATCGTACCAAAATCCTGAAGAATCAAACGAATATTGTATTTCTTACGCCAATATCGAAAACAATGATTATTATAATTTAGATTTTGAAAACAATCACGAAAATAGTCCTGAAAATTTTTACCAACCATCGACTACTGATTTGCCTTTTAACCAAAATCAGTACTCTTTTCAAAATCCAGAAAATGATGAATCAGGCGAATGCAACGGAAATAAAAATTTTCACGAAGTCACTCAGATCAACGATCAGACTTAATAATTTCTTTAAATACGTCGAACACCAGTGAGTTACCTTAAATAATTATTCCAGAGCATAATCTTCAGCTTTTAATTGACACTGGTGCAACAAATTCATTTATAAATCCTAATTTGGCAAAAAAATATTACCCAAATTCTATTTTTGAAGACCCTTTTATAGTTAGTACCGTATTTCAAAAATCGGCACAAAGACATAGTGCATTAATACCAGCATCGACAATTTTTAATTTACTCACTAGACAAAACCTTAAATTTTACCTTTTTCAATTTCATAACATATTTGACGGTCTAATAGGGCTCGACAACCTTAAGTTACTTCAGGCTAATCTTGATTTTAAAACAGGATTTTTAATAAAACCTTTTGCCAAAATAAGACTTAACTTTCATAACATTCAAACAGAATTAAACTGTGTTACTGTAGCCCCTAGAAGGGAACAAGTAATTAAAGTTAAAACGTCCATTAAAAAAGGTGAAATTATTATACCACACCAAAAATTTCAAAATTGCGAAATACCAGAATGTTTAACAATAGCGAAAAACGGGCACGCGATTACTACAATTCTAAACAATTCATGTGAACCGATAACTCTAGATTTTTCACAACCCATCGATACCGAAAAATTTAGCAGAAACGAATGCCAAAACATTGATTTAAATAATTTCGAGGAATTGCCTAACACTCATTTCGATCTCTCAAAAATTCGGGTAGACCACCTAAATTCCGAAGAACAAAAAGCAATATTAAATCTTTGCCAAGAATTTTCGGACGTGTTCTACCAAGAAAATACTCCCTTAAGTTTCACTAGCAAAATAAAGCACAATATTAAAACTACCGACGAAATTCCGATATATACAAGATCTTGCAGGTATCCTTTTATTCATAAGCAGGAAGTCAAAAATCAAATTAAAAAAATGCTAGACCAAAAAATAATTAGACCATCTAGTAGCCCATGGTCCAGCCCTATTTGGGTGGTTCCAAAGAAAAAGGACGCATCCGGGATACAGAAATGGAGGGTCGTAGTGGACTACCGAAAACTCAACGAAAAAACCATCAATGATAAATACCCACTACCGAACATTACTGACTTACTCGACAAGCTAGGTAAGTGTCAGTACTTCACTACCCTCGATTTGGCGTCCGGGTTCCACCAAATTGAGATGAGCGAAGAAGACATTCCTAAAACAGCTTTTAATACGGAAAATGGCCACTATGAATACCCAAGGATGCCATTCGGGCTTAAGAACGCCCCCGCCACCTTTCAGCGGATAATGGATTCAGTTTTAAGGGGAATTCAAAACGAGAAATGTTTAGTATACCTTGACGACATTATCGCATTTTCAACATCCTTGCAAGAATACATGGATAACCTTAAAAAGGTGTTCCAACGCCTAAGGGAATCCAACTTTAAAATTCAACTTGACAAGAGCGAATTTTTGCAGCGTGAAGTAGCCTATCTGGGACACGTCGTTACCCCACAGGGAGTCAAGCCTAATCCGGATAAAATTTCCGCTATTAAAAACTATCCTGTTCCATCGACAACTAAACAAATAAAAGGTTTTCTCGGTTTGCTAGGATATTACCGCAGGTTTATAAATAATTTTGCAAAGATTACGAAACCCCTTACAAAATGCCTTAAAAAGGAGCCAAAATAGTTCACGATCAAGAATTTTTAGATTGTTTTAATACTTGCAAAAATTTATTAATTAACGACCCAATTCTACAATACCCTGACTTTTCAAAAACATTCAACTTGACAACGGATGCCAGCAACGTAGCCTTGGGTATGTATAGGTGTTGTAGGTAAAAATTGATAATTATTAAGGTTTTGATAGCACAAATGTGTTCTAAATGTTCACTGCTAAAACTATTACCACATTTTGTACCAACAACACATATCATCACAATTTTACCCTGTTAAAACTGAAAGAGTTCAAATTCTGAACATAAAAATTAACTACCGTGTTTAATGTTGTAATGTGTGGCTTATAGTCAACCTATTCTTATTCGCAGATAAATTTTTAGGTTGCTTTTGTTATTAGAATTTGCGAAGCATGCCGTAGAGAAGAGCTTATGAAAATGTCTATTCACGATATAGAAGACAGGGAAACAGTGCTAATAATAAAAATTCCTAATTCAATAAATATAAATTTTTTGTCATACATTAGAAGATATATTGCATTAAGACCATCTGGTATTAACACGCCAAGACTATTTTTAAAATTTATTCGAAATAAGTGCACAAAGCAACCTATTGGCATTAATACATTTGGCAAGATGCCTTCTATAATAGCTGAATATTTAAATTTACCAAATCCTACTCTTTATACCGGACATTCATTTCGGAGATCATCTCCTATAATGCTAGCCAATTCTGGCGGTGATCTACTAACTGTCAAAAAGCACGGAGGCTGGAAATCTTCCTCCGTAGCAGAAGGTTATGTCGAGAACACAATTAGTAAAAGAGTTGACGTATAAAACAAATTTTAAACAAATGATATCGCGTCAACCCAAAGTAAGAGATATAATCAAGAATCTTGTTCAAGTTCAAGTGTTCCCGAATATTCAACCTGTGAACCAGCATTGCCTCGTTTTGAACAAAACGAAACAAATACTACCTATAATCTACCTTTAATATCCACACCAAATATTATATCCAATAACGGTGTAATTTCCGAAAATTCACATTCCGTTATTTCTAACACTGAAGGATTACCGTTTAATAATTGTACTTTTAATATTAATATTTCCCACAAATAAATAAATGTACCTATAATCAGAATGTAATTAATTCAATTTAGCTTATTATATTAAAATATCAACAATAAATGTTTATTAATTAATCACACATATTATTTCTAATTTTCATTACTAAAAATTACTTATCTTAACATTTGAAACAATAATTAACATGTTTTTATTAATTTTTACTTTACACACTAGTGCGTAAATTATTTTTACTTTACGCACTAGTGCGTAAAACAATTTAGTAATATTTCTTATATTTTTATATATTTTTCGGTAGTAGAAAAAATTTTGTATGCTACTCATGTGTAAAGTACCCTTTTTTTATTCATGGGATTGAATAAATATATACACAATTTCCATTTATAAAAAAAGGGTCACTTTACACACTTGTTGCATAAATAACTATTGTATTAGCCCCTATGGCCGAAAACGTAAATATTTTGGTTTCAACCGTGCAAAAATTTTGTTAAAGTCGTCTTTTTTTAAATACACCTTTCATTTAACGAGGAAGTCCTAAATTTACAAGATAACAGTGCAATCCCCGTATTAATTAAATTAACATATATAGCAATAAACAATTATAGACGGAGAGCCAGCGCCGAAACATTTCTCTGAATTTACTAAGACCAGTTTTTTGACAGTTGATTATAGTAGTTGTGTACATAAACATACTGCGGTCAGTCAAGCGAAACTTAGAACAGGGAATTAGGGTACGTTATCAAACTTGTCAAGATTACTTAGGAAATACAACGAGTTTCCTAATTTACATGGCATCTTAAAGGCGAACTCATTTTAAAAACATTTTTCCATAAATTAAAAAGATCATTTTTAGAAAAATATGTAATTATCTGTTATTATCAATGTTACATGTTTAATGTGATTTTAATTGGTTCTTCTGCGATTTGAGGCCCTCCTTAGCCACTCCTGAATGGCAACATCAGCTTCTTTAATGGATTTTCCAAGACCTGACTGCTCAACGGCCTCTACGTTTCGACTTTCGACCTCCGTTTCGACACTTTCAGCACGATAAACGTAACGATACAAACCACAAAGTAATACAAACTATCAGATATTTATTATATTTCACAAATTCACAAGCCGAAATCAAATTTTATCGAGAATGAACAACAGTTTACGCCGGGCAGCCGGTGCCGGTGACGCTTTAAAATGGGAAAATGGCCGCTCCATCCTGCAACACAAAACCAGTGTTGCCACATGAAAAACCTAAAGACTCCTGATTAATGACAAAATAACAACGTTTACTCGCAAAAAGTGATCAAACTAGTTTTAAAAAATGGACCAACTAAAAAAATTAAGTGATTTTATGAAAAATTATTGCATACATTGAAAATTAAATAAAAAATTACGATTATAAATAGAAATGCGTACGAATAAAAATTAAATTATTTGTTATATGTATAATGAAGACTATAAAGCAATTTCTATTAAATAGTTTTTATGATATTTTAATTGCCACATATCAGTAATAATTGCAATACACCTACAAACAATACCAAAATACCCAAATTTCGGATAAAATATCTATAAACGGCAACACTGTAGACCTGTACTGCTGGCGTTCCATTTCCTTTGTTCAAGGTCAAGAATCAACAAATACAAAGTGCTCGTGAGGCTTTAAAAAACGTCTTAAAGACGTTCATCTGAATCAACTTTAAGACGTCTTCTGAAAGATGCCGCGTTTAGGTCTTCAGACGTTCAGGCATAATATGGACATAAACACGACGTCTTTGAGATGTGGTGTGCTACCTAGGGCGCGGCACTGCGCGGAGACCCGCTCTTTTCATGATGACTAACCAGTAGCGTAACTAAAGGCCCTCAGTTGCGGAGGGGTTCGTAGTTTTGGGGGCCCCGTGCGGCTGTGCACGTGCCCGCCGTGCCCGTGGGGCGATTTTACTAAATATATACTATTGCAGCACGGCGGCACGCCCCTAACCCGCGCTATTGGTCATTTCAATGTATAGTCTACCTCAACTCGATATTCGCGTCTAGGTGCACCAAAGTGTTAAGCTTGAAGCATGTGTACGTGCTAATTCAGAAAATGCAAATCTTTTTTAAAGTTGTCTTTTCTTGATTCTGGGCATGCCTTGGGTTAGTTTTGCTTGATTGCGCTCCCGCAATGAGCGAAGAGCCATGCGTGAAGTGAAATATTAGAACGACTTAAAATACTTCTGACACTTCGGTCACGTATGCGCAGGTCCGAAGCTCGAAAAATTGGTGTACCGCAACAAAATTACTTTTTGCGCTGCTCGCGATTAGATTTTACAGTCATGCGCTGAGGAAGATTATGCATTGAAATGAGCAATAACGCGCGTTGGTGCTCTTCACTGTGCTGTAATGGTATATATTTAGAAAAATCGCTCTCGTGGGGCTCCAGGCGCCATCGCCAGCGCAACAAAACGTTCTAAACTAAAAGATAATATTTTAACCTATGAATCTCATAATAAATACCTACCATTGAAAAAGTGGAAGAATAGTATCGCATTTTAAGCACCAACCAAACCCTCAAGTTTCCATAATAAACACAATCTGGTGAGTTTGCAGTTATTAGGAAATGTAAATATTCCGTTTTGTTTAAATAAGGCTAATGCAGGACAAATAAATATTCATAAAGACATTAATCACTAATCACTGGGAATACTAGTGACTATAATACCGATGACCACAGCGGAAGCTGAAAGGTGCTTTTCAACTTTGAAGTTGATTAAAACATATTTAAGAAATTCAATGGGGAATGATAGACTAAATGCTTTAGCTATGTTACATATTGAGAGTGCTATGGTCGAACGAATTCCAGATTTTAATGAAAAAATGATTGGAAAATTTATTTTGGACAAAAACAGGCGAATTAAATTAAATTTCAGTTTAAAAACTAGGAAACGGCAAGGTCCAAGTGCTAACCACCGACAAAAATATGTACAATAATCCTTTTTGCAAACAAACTTTGATATTTTTTGAACGTTTTCGAACGTCTTTCTTTTTCCAACCTTATTGATTTGGGTAAAAATTGGGCGTGACACCCCCAAAATTTTTAGCGTCCGACGGGCTTTTTCGTGTTGGCACCAATTGCCTACTCGCCCTGCGCCCTTCCACTTTATAAACCCACGAGCCGCCTCTGAATAGTATTATCATCATTTGCATTATAAGATCCTTTAGTGCACTATATAAAAATCGGCCTTTCCCATTGGTCGATCCGCATGGCCCTCCGCTCGCTTCGCTCGCTACGGGGGCTCAAGAAAAGGAAACTAACCAGGTGCTAACCCAAGACATACCCAAAATCAAGAAAAAAAGCTGTTTAGAAACATAATCTTTAAAAAAACATAAAAAAAGCAACAGGGTTCGAACCCGCGTTTTCCAGGTGAGACCCAACGATCTAAACCTCTACACCACGAGCGCTCTCGATAAAAATCAATTGCATCACGCAGACATATCGTAATATGAGATGGATCGACCAATAGGAGAGGTCGATTTTTACATAGTGCACTCTTCGTGGAAAGGATCTTTAAATGCTCATCATTTGTCATGGGCCCTGGGCAAATTCTTGGGGGGAAGCGGATTTGAAGTTATGCCACTGTTACTAACTTTGTTTTAAACTTTTGTAATTAATAAAATGTGTGTTTATTACTTGGGATAAGCCATTATGAAATGAATATTGAAAATTTTAAAAATCCAAGATATTTTATTTAGTTTGCATTATTATTTTGATATTATTAGGTATTTCAGACGGAAAAGAACATTTATTTTAAAATAATAATAGTAGGTATTGACAACACTACTTTATTCATCAATCAGAATCTTGGTCTGAATCATCAGATTCTTCAACTTCGCTGTCATCCGAAATTGTTCCTGATTGACTTTCTGATTGGGAATCTAAAAAATAAATAATACCTTCTCTAATAATTAGGTATAAAGAGTGTCTAGAAATACCGGCAATATTATTTTTTGCATACGTACTTACTTGAATTGTCCTGCGGAGGTTAAATAGCGACATCGGTGATTAACTGTGGTAGTTGATTACCTCAATTCCGCTGCTCTGAATAAATACGGGTTGCATAGCAAAAAAGTAGCCTCCGACGCCGCGCCGCATGAGGGAAGTGTTTATAAAACGAAATGTTTTTTTTTTGCTGACTGACGGGTGTTGTCCCACAAGAGAGTTGGCTGAATATTTTTTTATGATTAATTCGACATTTTACACCCCTGGAACAACTTTGGAGTGTAAATTAATTGTAGATAATTTATTTATTTTACATATATCGGGGTTGACTGACCAGCTCGGTTCCGCCATTTAATTGACTGACTAACATTACTGTTATTTATATGTAATACATAATATGTATAACGATTTTCAAAGACTTAGTAAATTCGTTGCATTTCCTAAATAATCTTGACAACTTTGACAACGTACCCTAGTTCCCGCGGTATGTTTATGTACACCTCTACTGTTATCAACTGTCAAAAAACTGGCTTTGCAGTGTTGCCACTGCTACCCCGTTCGGGGCAGATCTACCCCTTTTTAACACAATTTCGCTCTCTCGCTCCCCTCGAACATATCTACCCCGCTCCCAAAATATCAGTTATAAAAAAAAGTTAATTATACAAAAAAAAATTATTCACTAGTTTTAAAAAAATGAAATAATCAAGAATCTAGACATTATCTTTAAAGAAGTCCAGACGAAGGTTTAAGGCTTTAAGTCAATGAGGCATCCTACTAATAGATGTCGCTAGAAAACGGGTGTCGGTTAATTTAACGATGTTATCGATCGATAATGGTAATATTCAACGATCGCCTAAGGATTCTTGATTATCGTGATCGTGATCCTCGTGATTCCCATGGGAATAGCGTAAATCGTTAATGTACTGAACTTTATCTGCTTTTTAGTAATTTTTTAGTTGACGTGTCAGGCCGATTTTGTCGTTTTTCCTCAGAAACACACAAATTGAGTATTTTTACGTAATTTTTTGTTGTTTTTTATTTTGGCGTAAACTTAATAGTAATCAATTGTTTTGCAGGACAGTGGAGCGAATTGAGGTGCTGGGTGGGGTAAAAAGTTGTAGGAAAAAAAAGAAAATATTCGGGCTGCAAGGACGAATTTTGTAATTTTGTCCCGTTGCGGTTGCAACGAAACACAACTAACCGAAGGCATTCTCAAAATGAAAAACATATATTTGAAATCGAAGGATCCATCACATTTGACCCGAAAAAAAGCCACCAAAGTTTGAGTTTTCACACAAATTTTCAGCACCACTTTACAAAAACACTAGAAATATAGGCAATACACACCCGAAAATCACTTTTTTGCATTTTGGGCATGCCTTGAGTTGTGGGTTAGTTTTGTTTGGTTGCGCCCGCGGAGCGAGCGTAGGGCCATGCGCGAAGTGAAATATTAGTAGAACCATAAAAAAATAATCAACTGCAACGGGAAAGTGGAGCTCTTTTTCCCTATCCTTGTTACGCCACTGGAATATTTATAAAAATGGCACACACTTAACAAAAATTTGCCTTTACAAATCGAATATTTTCCATTTTTGTACACCTTTTTTAACCCACCCAGCACCCCTATTCAACTCCCCTGTCCCGCTAGACAGTTGATTACTATTAGGTTTCCGCCTATAAAAATATGACTAAAAATTACTTAAAAACACTCAATTTATGTGTTTCCACGTGTGTTTCTGAGGATAAAACCGTAAAACGACAAAATCGGCCTTACACTTCAACTAAAAAGTTACTGCTATTTGTGTTAATTGTTGTAGTGTGCTAAAACTGTGAAGATATTCTGTCCAGCGTCAAACTGTTTAGTGATTAGTGAGTTCATTGGGAATGTTTAGATTTATGCTTATGCTAACGTAAAATTTGCACTAACGTCTAGCCGCTGACGGAGGGTAACTGACTATCCATATGGTATTATTATGGCTTTTTGTATGGCCCTCCGCTCGCTACGAGGGCTCAATCAACAAGAACTAACCAACTGTTAACCAAAACTAACCCAAGGATAATCAAAAATTAAGAAAAAAAGGTAAATTAATAAAAAACATTAATTCTTAATTTTCGGTTAGTTTGGGTCAGCACTTGATGAGTTCTTGTTGATTGAGCCCTCGTAGCGAGCGGAGGGCCATGCAAAGCCATAAGGATAATTAGTTATAGTTAGCGGCTAGACGTTAGTAAAATTTGCGACTCCTAAATGAAAAATAGTGAATATATTAGCTTTCATTTAATCTACCCCTCACCGACCCAATTCCACCCCGCTCGTTTACGTTAATCTACCTCGAAATAAAAAGTGATTGTGGCAACACTGGGCTTTAGTAAATTCAGAGAATTTTTTCGGCGCTGGCTCTTAATCTATTAGTGATGTTACGGGAGAGCAAGCACGGTCTATGAATATCTCTCTCCCTCTCTCTATCTCTCTTATCATGATTTTGTTATGAGGAAAATGAAAAAAAAAAAAAAAACACAAGATAATATAAACTATTTATTGAAGGTATAAGCACAGCAGTGGCGGCTCGCCTGGGTGGGCAAGGTGGGCCAGCCAGTAATCATAACAATTCTATAATATCTATTCTGGCGCGGCGGCTCTGTGATCCTCCGTCTCGGGAAAAGCTCAAAAAATCACAAAATGGTGCAGACTTAAAAATATACGAGAACCAAAAATAAATTCCAAACAGTCCTACAACCTAAAGAGCCCATAAAAATCATTCAAATCCCACAAGTCAAACTGGTTAATCTAATATCTAATAGAAACTTGCCATATTAAAGGCTTAAGGTGGCGACAAATCGGGTTAGTCAGCTAGGAAACGAATGCTTCCGATCTTCACACGAATAATATATGTGATAGCATAGTTTAGCGGGCATAAGCGGCATATTGTTGATTCAGAATTGGATATGGATTTCATAAAAGCTAAGTTTTTGCTTGATCTCTTATTTATTTTAAATTAGATATTAGATTTATATTAGATATGAATCCGTATCACATCGTTTGTGGCCTGTTGGAAACGCCGTTTTCACGACGAAGTGAAGGGCAGCAGCGGGAAATTTTATCTATAGGCTGCCCTGTTACAAATATTTCTATAACATCCTCAGACATAAAAGGTTCACAAAAATTTTGTAGGTCATTTCGATCATCTATTTTTGATTTTAAAAAATGGTTGTGTGTTAGCTTTTATTTAAAACAATTGTATTGCTGGCCCTGTCTTTTATTTGCACATAATAGGGTGGGTGTTTTGGTATCGGGCGGTTATAGCACATTTAAACACTTATCGGAAGCAGCCAAAAAACACGAGGGATCAAAAAATCATATGAAAAATTACGCGGCTTTAAAAAATTTCGAAAAAGTTTTACATTTAAAGATACTATTATCAAGGCATTACTTATTTCATTACAGGCGTATAATGACGAGGTACGAAATAGTATATTATGATAGAAGTGTATAAGAGGGCCTTTAAAGCACGCTCGACATATTTCAAAACACGACGCGCAGCGGAGTGTTTTTGTAAGTCGCAAGGGCTTTAAAGGTCTCTTATACACGTATATCATACGCTATTTTTTTTTATTACGAACGCATCATAATCTCAAAAATGTTTTAAATATTAAACTAAAAAAAAAATAGTAGCGCAGTGTTACGACGGTGCCAGTGTTATGGCAGGATCTCTTAACGGACTCCAAATGAAAGTTAAGCAAGATGCTCCCAACGCCTTTTTTACTCACTTTTGTGCTCTTAGACTCAATTTAGTTCTACAGAACGGATCTAGATGTATAAAAAAGTGTCGAATTTATTTTCAAACACATACTCCTATTCCATCTTTTTTTAACAGCTCTGCTAAAAGAACTTTTGTCTTAACTTCAGTAACAGGAAAAAAAATCACAGGTCATGCGAAACTCGTTGGTCCTCTAGATCTAACTGTAAGTATTGTTTATTCGGAGTGGGAAAATTATAACAGTCTGATTTGGCCAGTGTAAAAGATTTTAAAGTTCATTTTATATGCTACATTTAGCAACAAAAGATACTATATTTTGCGGTAAGAATTATTGAGTATTGACCTCTTCGGTTAATTAATTCTAAATTTATTGATTCGATTTGTTGTCAATAAGCTTAAGGTTGCCACATTTATTAATGTAAATTAATTTTATTCTACATATAGGTTAATGATATATTTGTACTGGCTTTTATAACACTGTTGTGGCCTTGAGTAGCTGTTTTGATCATCCCTTTCTCTTATGTAGCGCTCAGGCACTCTGTGACTATATTTATTTTAGTTGATAAGCGAACCACAGATCGCTTAGGTTTGATCAAATGACTAAAATAGGATATTAGGTTGTTAGTATAACTTTGCTTAATTTATATTACATTACCGTAGAACGGCCAGCAAACCGTTCTATATTTTTAAGAGTTGGGATAATAAAGCCTACTGTAAAGCCTCATTAGATCCGTCAAATTCATATTTTATTTTCGGTTTGAATATTTCTTAACTTCTGATAACTTTCTGGGACGTCTGATTCGCTTTGAGATATGTATATTTATCTTTTCTTCTTTTCACGCGGCCGGTTGTAGCTTTTGTAATATTCGGTTGGTGGCCCTGAATGGTAGTAGGAATGGGCTATCCTCCCGTAATTGTTGCTTTCGATTTAGATTTTTGAAGGTTTGTCATTTTCGTAGGAGTATTTCCTAGCATTACTTGAAAATCTTAATTTCAGCTCATTAATTATGGCTTCCGCCGTCGAGAACTAAGTCGTTTATTATCTTAGAATTATTCCTCGTATCGAATCGTTATAATACTTTAAAGTCATTATCGGTGCCCATCTCAGATACCATATCAGATCATAATATAATTTTTTCGATTTTTAAATTTGAAAATATAAAGACTATAGAAAAATATATTTCATTTCGAGATTATGACAAAATAAACATCGAACATTTTTGTAATGATGGGGAGCTTATTCCCTGGCACGAGATGTACCGCATGATTGATATTAATGAAAAAGTTGACTTTTTTAACAGAAACATTTTGACAATCCTAAATAGACATGCACCTATTAAAACTAAAAGAATCAAGGAAAAACCATTTTGTCCTTGGATAACACAAAATATAAAAACTTTAATCAAACCCAGGGACCGAGCTCATAAAAAATATTTAAAAACTAAATCTCCAGCGCATTTGCAGTATTATAGAGAACTAAGAAACTACACAAAACACGCAATCATTAGAGAAAAAATTACCTTTTTTAATGAACTGTCGGATAAAAAAAGGAAAGGATTTTTGGGGAGTAGCAGACAAACTTCATTTAACAAAAAATAAAAATTAAAATTCTATACCAAATAATCTATTAAATCCAACCGAAATTCATAAATTCTTTAATAGTATTAATGCCCTTCCGGATACAGTAAGTAGAGAAGCAATAGATTACTATAAAAATAATTTAGCTTGTAATGAAGTGTTAACGTTTCAACTTCTTGAATATTCTCTAATTTAACTAAAATAATCTCCTCAATAAAATCCAATGCCGTGGGAATTGATGGTATCTCAATTAAAGACATTAAACTTTTTTTTCTCGATTTTGCTTAAATCCGTTGTTACATATAATTAATGAGTGCATACTTAAGCAAAAATATCAAAATTTATGGAAAAAAGCTATAATTAAACCTATTGCAAAAAACTCAGTACCTAAAGAATACAAGGATTTAAGACCAATCAGTATATTACCTGCAGTATCCAAAGTGTTTGAAAAACATATCTACAACCAGATTTCTAATATTGTTGAAACTTATAATTTGATTCCCGATTGCCAGTCAGGATTTAGGCGGCTATCACACCAGCAATATGCGATAGCGACGATACCGCGATGATATTCAAATGCTAGCGATTTCTCGGCGACCAGTTCCTATGAAGACTTTACATCAAGGCTACGCAATCGTTATGCGATTTTACTATTTTGCAAAGATAATCTACTAGTGTACAAGATGTCTTCGTCAAGTGAAGACGAATCAATCGTAGTGGCATTGCATTACTTAAGAAAAATGCGAAGGGGCAGATTTTGGGTTCACCCGTATATTACTAATAACGCACATCGAACAGCTTTCATTTGCGCAAGAGAATTATTATGAGACGAAAAAAAATTTCAGTCATTTTATCGAATGTCAAAGGAACATTTAGGATACTACTGTTCATAAGGCGTCCCGCTACTGAGAAATTGGATACGCATTATAGGCGAAGTGTGAGCATTGAAGAACGATTACTAATAACTTTAAGGTAAGTTTATTTATAAGTACTTATTTATAAAAATAATAAGAATACAATAATGCGCTACCCTGATATTAATAAGAAATAATAAAATTAAAGAGAAAAAAAATCAGAATGAAAGTTAACCGATTGGGTAGAAGTGTTTGATCCAAGCTGAGATAGTGAAGTGGTAGAAACAGGAGCTCATAAAAAGTAGGTTCTGGAGTAGGTATGTGGGTTGATGAAAGAGAAGGTGGGTTAGAGTAGTGCAGAGATGTTGACCCAGAATGCAGTGAATAGGAGCTAGAGGAATTTGAATAGGTAAAGAAGGGCTGTTATTAAGCGTATTAATCAGCTTGAATACTTTACGCTTAAACTGTCTGAAGGTGGTCTCTGGCATCTCGTCGACTTCTGGAAGTAGGCTTTCTAAAAATTGTCTTCGAGGATTGGCTGACGTCTCGGAAGCACTGACCTTTTTCCTCTTTGCATCAAAATATTGGATAAGTGAATTGTCGACTTCCTTTAATGTGTCGGATTTTCGTTTTTTTTTTTGCATCACTGGTTTAGGGATAGTAATAGTGGTAATGGTAGTATCTTGTTCGCTTTCGGCTGAATTATGTTCCTGTTCCGTCATGTAACTTGTTCAACGATAGTATCGCTGGCAGGTGGCGGTGACGGTATATTCCCATGCCCTGTAGTGTTAATTTTAATGAATGGAACAATAAATTCCATATACAGATCTTAAATTCTCCCATTCTTTCGCCAATGACACTGAAAACAATCTATCTACTTATCAAATTAGAGTGTGCATATTATGATTGTTAATAATTTTTTCAGGTATCCAGCTACAGGAGACACGTTTCAGTCCCTCTCATTTTACTTTGCTAGAGGTCAAAATACCATCTCCACTGTTGTTGCTGAAACAACTGCAGCTATATGGAATAAATTGCAACCTGAATACATGAGTCTACCAAAAAAGAGCAATGGAAAAAAGCCGATCGCTTTTGGGAGGTTTGGAATCTCCCAAACTGCCTAGGGGCCTTAGATGGGAAACACCTAAAAATTCAGAAGATTCCTAAGACAGGGTCAGTAATTTCAACTACAAAGGCTATCATTCAATTATATTAATGGCCTGTAGTGATGCAGATGGAATATTTACTACCATAGAAACAGGATTTGCTGGTCGAAATAGTGACGGTGGACTTTTTCGAGAATGTAGACTTGGAAGATGGCTGGAAAGGTTAGAAAGAGAAGGGCTGGATCTACCAGAAGAGACAGTTTTACCACGTGACGAATCTGGAGTGAGCAGATGGCGCAAAAGCGTTGAGTGTTCGTTTGAAATGATCCTATAAATTTCAGGTTCTTAAACTGCAATTCTTTGTACGAACCCAACAACTATCACAAATAATATCAAGTGTTGTTGCGTTTTGCATAACTTTATACGTGTTAGAGAAGGACGTATGTACCAGAACTCTATGCAAATAGAAGCAGAGGAAGATATTTCTATTAAGCCAAGAGGAGTCGTACAAGAAAATTTATTGGCAATGCCAAGACGTTCCCCACAAAATTTACGAAATTATCTGGGAACTTTCTTTATCACGCAGGAGCACTGCCATGGCAATGGCAATACTGCGTTTAATTCAATTAAACTGTAATAACAATTTATAATATACACATATTTCTTTTTCTACAGCCGCGCGCAAAATAACTAATTACTAAACTGAAATGAAATCGCAACATGGAAAAGAAAATTCTCACTTTTTCCGTCGAATATGCTATGAATAGTCATGGGAATCCAAAATAAATAAATGACAGTCGTGCGTTCATTACAGTTCTTGCTGGCACTCATGTTCTAGATATGCCCGAATAATATGACAAAACTGACAGTCATTTGCAAATTTCAGATTAAGTATAGAGAAAAATGTGCATTTAATTTTAAATAATGAGGCTGTAGAAAAAGTTCTGTGTGTTTTTCGAGCGCAAAGTAAGATTGCCGTTTTCGAAAGATTACTGCACGTCGCGCAGTAAACTTTCTCAAGCGGCAATCCGTTACTTTGCACTCTAAAAACACAAATAACTATTATTTACCTGTACTTTTTATCTCCTTCGCAATTTAACTCCACACCTTTTCTGTTACATCTCTTCTGGAATAATCAGTTAAATTAAAATTGTATATACAGGGATATTTTTCAATTATTTCTACAAATCTAATGTTGTTTTGTTCCTCACTCATGATAATACTCGTACGTGTGGGTATCTTCACGGTCGCAAGGAGACTGAGCCACTCGGTCGCGAGAGACCGGTAGCTTTCAGGTAGCGTTGCGATCGCGTTGCCGTTGCCTTGGTGAGCAGGTCTCCATTTGAAACTATTTGCCGCGACTGCAAAGCGACGTCACGTCGCGGTATCGTCGCCGTAGCGTATTGCTGGTGTGATAGCCGCCTTAGAAAGAACTTTAGCACATCAACATGCTTAGTTAAAATATTAAATGACGTAAGAGTGAATGAAGAGCAAAATCAAGCGACATGTGTGGCCTTGCTCGACTTTAGTAAGGCATTCGACACACATAATCACGAAATGTTGTTGGCTAAACTGGGGTATTTTGAAATCTCTGAATATGGTATTAACTTCTTTAAAGAATATCTATGTAATCGTGAAAGTTGTGTTATGACAGTCCTACAGTTAGAAAAACAATGTTCAGAGTTTAGACAATCAAATCAAGGCGTACCTCAAGGTTCTATACTGTCACCCTTACTTTTTTCACTCTATGTGGCAGACAAGTGTAAAGCTGTAAAACATTCCACATTGCAGCAGTATGCTGACGACTCACAACTGTATATTCCAGTTTCTATTGAAGATAGTAATAATTCATTTCAACGTAAGTTTCAGTTCGATTTAATGAATCTAGAAAACTACGGCAAAAAATCACAACCTTAAATTAAATGCTGAAAAATCTAAAATTCTTTTGATGTGTTCGAATAATAATTTAAGGCAAAATCTTGAAGATCGTATAAATATTCATATAAATAACACCCCAGTTCCAATTGTTTCAGAGGCAAAAAATTTAGGAATCATATTTGACAGTTCTCTCTCTGTTGAACCCCATGTGAAAAACAAAATTAGAGCAGCCTATTTACGCCTGAAAAACCTTTTTAAACTTAAACGGAACCTGTCCACGGAACAAAAATATCTACTTTGTGAGAGCCTTGTTTTATCCTTATTCGATTACGGTGATGTGATATATGGTAGCTCTTTGTATGCAAACACCAAAAAAGCAATTCAAAAAATTCAAATTTCCTGTATGCGATTTGCCTATAGTATCCCATATAGAAACCATAATTAATTACTTAATAGTCTTTGAAATAGCTTATAATATATTTTCTAAAGTATTCTTATAAATAAAAATCCTTGTCTCCTTTAAATTGCAAAAATTGCAGCTAATAAATTGATCCGTAAATTTAGATTGTGTTTCTTGTTAAGTTAAGATTGAGTTTCTTTGTTTGATAAGCGTGCCTAACAACCCCGCACAACACCAGCGGAGCTTTTCCAGTTTAGTTGGTAAGAACTGGTGGCGCTCTACGACTCCACTCCCGGAGCCGGGTTTTTCAAACACGACTCTCCGGTGTTAGGCTTGTTTTTAATTAAAATATTTACTTGCTTACCTTTTAACTTTAATAGAAAAACGTGATGTAAAATGTAAACAGTAATTTCAAAAATTAGCGATGATGTCACGTCAGGTGCAGAGTCAGCACATGGTGCTAGAGGATATTTAAAAAAAATTAGTTTTATGGATTTTGCTTTTTTAACTAATGTCTATAACGAAATTTTCAATATTACTGACATATTATTTACTATCTTGCAAAAGAAAACCGTGGACATAATTTACTGTCAAAAATAAATTCAAATAGCATTAAACCGAACTAAAAATTTAAGAAATGACACGGAGTTTGAAAAATTGTTTAATTTTGCAAAGATAGAATATACTAAATGAAAAACTTTTGTATTCCATGCATAAATTTAATCCAAAAGGGCATCTAAATCAGCGTAACAGAGCGCTTTCGGCCATAGCCATCATCAGTGTTACTTGGCAGTTGGAACAAAAGAACATATCCACAAGAGACACAAACTACATCAAAACGACAACGGTCTCATCAAAATTTAAATAACACTTTACATTTTATGAAAAGATAGAATAGGCAACAATGAAGTTTTCGAAACACCTAAAAAAATAATTAGTTTTGAAATTAACAACAACGAAAATACGACATTTCGGGATTTATATTTTGAAATTTTGGATATTATAAATCAGATAGAAAATCAATTTCAAGATTTGAGCGATCTTGTTTTCTTTTCACGAGCAGACACTTCTCAGTTCGATATTTTTAACAATAATTTTCCTGCTCCTTTGGTGAATAAACTAGTGACCCAATTTTCTGATATTTTTTATGATAAACAGAAACTCAAAAATGAACTAAGCGTTATTTATGCAGATAAAGATTTTGCAAATTTGCGACTGGATGAAATTTTAAAACGATTTATTGATAATGATTTGTGCGAAATATTTTCAGAAGCATTTACTTTATTTGTTTTAATTGCGTCTATGCCAGCGACTTCTGTGTCAGTCGAAAGAAATTTTTCAGCGTTAAAGCGAATCATTTCTTTTACTCTCTTACTCGAGCAGATTAACTTCACTTTCTTTAATTTCTATCGAAAAGCAATTTTACATGAGCTTTATAATGACAAAAATAGTGAGAATTTTATCAATACCATTATTAATAGGTTCTCGTTAATAAAAGACAGGCGCATTAATTTAATCTACAAACAGTAAGTAATGTAGTTCCTCACGATTTTGATATGTTGTACAGGGTGGTCCAAATTCCAGATATCCTATTAGGATCTCGGAAACGGTAAATTGTGGCAAAGTTGCGTAATTTTCTACAGATATTCCGAATACTTTCAGAGATATTCGAAAAGAAAAACGAAATTTCGCAAAAATAGTTTTACCTATTTTTTTCTTCGCTTATTAAAAAGATAGTTTAAAATAAATGGCACTTTATCATCCCTAAACGATGGCATAGTCAAATTTAAAATTCGACGTTTCATCTTTTGGCCACCATCATCAAGTTTTTTTTCTTATGAGCGCCACGAGGGGCGCCATATTAGAAATTTTTGATTGGGAAGCACCTACCTGAAATACTTATTTGAACAGGATCCCCAAATAAAAACGTTAAAAACCACAAAATAAATTACAAAGCCCAAAAAAATTGGTTATTCGTAGGTGTAGTTCTTTTTCATTAAGTGGACTGTATGGATTATTTAACCTATTTATTTTTACAGAAAAAATATTTAACTTTAATCGTTTAACATAGATGACAAAACCGAATGTGTCAAAAAAATACTGATCGAACTAATTGATTAATCGAAGTAATCAATTAATCGAAATAATCGATTAATTAACATTTTCAAAAAAGTTAATTGAATAATCGATTTTTAATCGATTATTTTGCCCACCCCTACTGAGCCCACGAGCCGCCACTGAGGTAGGTAACAAATAAAACTTCATAATATGGAAAAAAAAAATTCTTAGTTGCACCAACAGTTTCATTTATTACATCGGTCTCAATAAGACTGCTGGGAGTGACAACAGCAGGAAATATTGATAATCAACTGTCAGCAAAAACCACCAAAAACAATAAATAAAATAGTTCTTATCTACCTAAAATTAATCTTTGGTAACAAGGCGTTTTCTGGGTTTTTGTCCTTTCTTGCTTTCCTTTTCCTTGTAACTCTCCTTAGATATAGGCTGGGATGTATTGCCAGCTAAAAAGTTACTAACAGCATCCGACATCTGAGGCACCTCAAACTTTGTCATTTTTTGGATTTGCTCTAAATCTTTCTTAGTTTCTGGGTCATTCATGAGTTTAGGAAGGATCATTATAAGAAGTACAGGGAACAGCATCATCATAATCATAGGATTAAAAAGAAAATCTGTAATTCGCCATTGTTCTCGAACCTGGAAATACCTGAAAAGATTGATTAGTTTAGAAAGCGCCAGTGAGTTTGGTCAGTTTGGGGAACTGAGAGTATTTATTCCCCTAATGCATGGTTACAAATAGAAATTGTAGGAAAACATTCAAAAAAGTGGTTGCGTTTTATAGCTTTCATACCTTCCAGCTAGTCATACCAACTGAGCACGTTAATTTCATTGGTCTGCTAGAAAATTTAAATTTAAGTTTTAACACTTTCAGTGGCGTAACTATAAAATTTTGGCTATAGGCATTACCTTATGAAAGCATTGTCACTGACACAATAATAGCGTAATTTTTATTAGCAGCAAAGATAGGCGGTTTTTTAATATCAAACAGAAAAGGAAACCATAATATGGATTGTTCTTCTATCATCTTTTAAATAATACAAAAAATAAAACTGAAACATAATAACATAAAATAAAAGTAAATTACAGTCCTATTAATAAATCAACAAAAAAAAAGAAGGTGTGTAAAATGATGCCTATCACAATTACAATGCGTCAGAAACAGAGCTGAAGGTAAATTGGCAAAGTACAACGCAAAACTAGGAAAAATTAAATGCCATTTTAATTTAACTACCAGATAATGGTTAAATACATGTTTCAAAATATTAAATCAAATGGCAAAAAAATTATGCTTCTTTAGGTATCCCAGAGTAGTTAGGTCACATAACTTTTGAGTATGGTGTGGTATGGTATGATAGGTAAAGGGGTCGCTTGGCAAGATTTGCCCCTCAACACGTCGACCACAATTAATCTTTTGTGTAGACCCTTCTATTTTACACGAAAATTCCTATCTCCTCCGAGAATCTCAGAATATTTCGAGGGTTGAGCTTTTGTGCCACAAGGGCATTTTCGAGATGCCTCAACCTTTGATGAGTCAGTGCCTGACATTCGCAGAGTAAGTGCTCTGACGTTTCAGCCATAGTTTGGCAGAATCTGCATTGTTCGTCAGTGGTTTTCCCCATTTTCTTTATTTATTTATTTATTTCAAACACACGGGCATATCCCAATCAGTTACAGAATCAGGATAGACACTATAACTTAAACTAAAACTAATAATACATAAAAAATTAATTGATAAAATCCAAAATGGAATAAAACTGACAAATACTTAATCAGAACAATAAAATACAAAAACAAAATACCTATAGCCAATGCAAAGCAATCAACAAACCACATTATTATTGTCATTTTTAAGGAACTCTTTCAATCTGTACAGTGATATATTAAATTAATCTAATTTACAATTATTACCTCCAGTGAGAAGGTCTACAACCAGTTTTATCTCATTTTTTTTTGTAGCTTGAGAAGCTTTTTTGTGTAGTTAGGCGAGTAAGAGATGAGTCTCTTGGCCTGTCTCTGCCTAGGTGCAATGTGTGTCTTTCCGCCTTTTTTCCCAATTTCTGAGTTCAGTTATTACGTGTCCTCTACTGATGCCACAGAATGGTTCAGGCTCGAAAATGCAGTCTGTACACCATTCCGTGCGAGCTGGTCAGCGGCTTTTGGATTATAAGGTATGTGTGCTGGCACATTTTATGTAAAAAACCAGTGACGAAAATGTGACGATCGTGTAATTCCTGACGTAATATATATATATTTGATTTAATTTGTGTTCTTGGTGTACCTAGACTTACGAGTTTTTGCTCAATCTTTTATTTGTCTATTTATTTATTTGTTTGTTTGTAAAATAACCTTGAATTCCATTTTGTATTCTTTGATATTACATGAAGAGTGAAGGCTGTGTGCATGTACGAAATGTATTAAATGAAAAACTTTTGTATTCCATGCAAAAATTTAATCCAAAAGGACGTCTAATCAGCGTAACAGAGCGCTTTCGGCCTTAGCCATCATCAGTGTTACTTGTCAGTTGGAACAAAAGAACACATCCACAAGAGGCTCAAACAACATCAAAACGACAACGGTCACATCAAAATTTAAAAAACACTCTACGTTATAAGAAAGGTTCACATAATTTAAACATTTAACAAATTAAAGCCTTCCATCAAAGCGTAGTTTCCACGTCTGGCTTTAATTTGTTAAATGTTTAAATTATGTGAACCTTTCTTATAATTTCAATTTATTTCAATTTCAATTTATTTCAACTTTTAGGATTCACATTTTGTACATAACTACTCTAATGACCTGCGTTCGGGGTGCAGTCCTTTGCAGGCCTCCAATGACATCTCTGTGGACCGATTGAATTCCTTTTACTGCTCAATCGCTTCCTCACTTTCAAAAAATATAAATAATCCAGGAAGTCCACTGCATTATCTGGGAAAAGTTTCGGTCTGTGACTCGTTCTATTTGACTCCGACTGATATTTTTGAACTAAAAGAAATATTTGGGGAAATAAAAAATAAAAATTCATCAGGTTGGGACGAGATTTCACTGCAAATTTTCCTTGCTCTTCCGGATGAAGCTCTTGTGGCTATGGCAGCTTCTATAAATGACTCGTTTTGTAAAGGAACATTTCCATCTTGCCTTAAGAGGGCTCAGGTTTTGCCTCTTTTTAAGGGTGGGGATCATGGAGACCCTTCGAGTTACAGACCCATATCCCTACTCCCGACACTTTCGAAGATTGTGGAGAAGCTAGTGAAGGGAAGGGCCTTGGCGTTTTTGCAGAAGCATTCCATTCTGAGGTCGGAGCAGTTTGGATTTCGGCACTCTAGGAGTACTAATGATGCCATTTTTTCCTTTTTGGAAAAATTATATCTCCAGCTGAACGGGGGTGAAGCGGCTGCGGCAGTGTTCTGTGATTTGTCAAAAGCGTTCGATTGCGTGAGTCACAGAATACTGTTGCAGAAGCTTGAAGTTTATGGTTTCAGGGGCGTTGCCTTGGACTGGTTCAGGTCCTACTTGTCGGATCGCTCTCAGACAGTGGTGTTGAGGGATCGGGTGTCGGCGCCTATGGTGACGACGGCCGGTGTCCCGCAGGGATCGGTTTTGGGGCCGCTGTTGTTCCTGATGTATATCAACGATCTCCCCTCTATTGACATTGATGGCTTTTTTACGATTTTCGCGGATGACACGACTATCCTCTGGCACCACCGGGATGTCGAGTTACTGGGGGAAATTATTAATAGTGATCTGGCAAGGATTGGAAGGTGGTGTGATTCCAACCTTCTGGTTTTTAATGCTTCAAAAACCAACGTTGTCAGCTTTAAGTGTGATGATGTTGATGTTTCAATTGATAACATGAGTGTAGGTTGTGCGGATGTTGTGAGTTTTCTGGGGATATATATAGATGGAGCCCTGAAGTTTGCTACGCATGTTTCCAACATTTCTGCGAGACTTGCGTCTGGGTGCTATGCAATAAGAATAATATCTAGCGAATTGAATACAGAGGTAGCTAGAAATGCTTATTTCGCGCTTATTGAAAGTCATCTTCGATACGGGATATGCTTTTGGGGATCTTGTTCTCAATATCTTTTTAACTCGCTGTTTATTTTGCAAAAGAGAGCCCTAAGATATCTTTGTCGGGCTGCACCCAGAGATTCCTGTAGGCCTCTGTTTCTTGCCCAGGGAATTCTCACCCTACCCAGTATTTTCATATTGGAGACTGTGTGTCTGATGTATAAGAAACATGCAGCGGATATTGACAGGTCTTCTTGCCACAATACAAGAAGCGCGCGCACTATTGGCTTGCCCATTCCTTCTTCTGGTCTTATCCAGAATTCGCTGTTTTATAAGAGCAAAAAAATATTCAATAAACTTCCACAGAGACTTCGGAATGTCTCAAACTTAATGACATTTCGAAGAGATGTTAAAAAACTTTTGGTCGAGAAGGCCTATTATTCAGTCGACGAGTTTATGACGGGTAATTTATAGTAGTCCATGCATGGATGTTTTATTTTATAAGTGTAGGTTTATTATTTACCACTAATTTTGTTTTTTTATGTGATTTAGATTAATGGATTTTAACTGTTGACATATTGTGAATTAATTGTAATTGTATTTTGTTATATTTAAATGTATTCATGTCATGTACTGCTTTGTCAATGAGAAATTATTTCTTCTGATAATAAAGCTCTATTGCTCTATATCAATGACCACTTGAATATCATATTCTTGCATTATGAGCTCTTCATAGAATGTTATGCTATAAGGGTTGTTAGTTTGAATTACCTGTAATGCTTTGACTTCTAATTGTATTTTGTTATATTTATTTTATATATTAACTTTTACCATTTTAATCTTTTTTTTGTATGTCAGAATTTAAAAATTACAGTTACATGCTACATGCTACATATATGAATTAGTGCTAAGTTTTCTTTTTAAACAGCTTTGTCAATGAGAGAAAATCTTCTGACAATAAAGCATATTTGATTTGATTTGATAACCAGGTACGATACTATATATAAAGTTAGTTTGGTATATCCATAAAACTCAATAGTAGACATCTAGGTGCAGAAACACCCGTATGTGTCGGAACCTAAAAGTAGGCAAACTTATAATAATAATACTATACAATATTTATATTTAAATATATACATATATTTTTTATCATGTATTTCTATATGTGACACACATCACCAAACAAGCGTTACAATCTTGATTATTCTTGATGACTAAATCACTCAAATAATACCGAAAATTTGTCCGTATTTCGATAAACATACTGATTACACTTTTTACTAAAAGTTTTTATATTCTTTATTGATTTTATATCCTTTGGAAGTAAATTGAATTATTTAGGGGCTAAGTAATCTATAAACTTTTCATTTGCAGTAGTTAACTTTTTAGGCAATTTAAGTTTTTTATCTGATTTAGTTCTTGTTTCAATAGTGTGATCTACATAGTTCAGTTTGGACTTACACCGATAGACAAAATTACATATACAATTAATATATAAAGTTCTAATACTGACAGTATCTTCCGAGAACAATAAGCTAGTTGGGAATCTTTTATTTTTTTAAATATAATTTTAAGGATATATTTTTGTGTTATGTTCAACTTATTTAGTATTGTACTATAAGTACCACCCCAAACAATTATCCCGTATCGTATTAATGACTCCACAAACGCTTTATAAACCATCACCAATGTTTTTTCATTTAGGAATTCTCTTAATATATAAAATTTATGTATGAGCCTACGTATTTTATTAGAAACATAGTCTATATGTTGTCCCAACTTCAAAAACTGGTCAATCAGCACACCAAGATATTTTGATTGAGTTACCCCTGCAATTTTATCAATACCAATAATAATATCTGTGAAATTGGGTTGGCCAGCTCTCGTCAGTGAAAATGCTATGTAATTTGTTTTATTTAAATTAAGTGATAGTTTATAAGTTTGTAACCAATTCATAACTAGTTTAAAACCCTTTATTGCATTATTCTTAGCTTCTTCCCAGTCTTTGCCAGCAAATATTATAGCCGTATCATCAGCATAAGATATAATTGTTCCTCCTATATTTTCTGTCAAAAGAGCGTTAAGATAAGTGATGAAGAGGATCGGACCCAAAACGGTTTCCTGTGGAACACCAATCCTGATCACCTACTCGTCACTTAATGTATTATTGATTTTAACCATTTGCAGTCTTTCTTATAGATAATTTTTTATTAAATTGAGTACAGTTCCTCTTACGCCGTAGTGTGACAACACAGTTAAAAGTTGACTGTGTGGCACCGTATCAACGGCTTTAGCTAGATCAATGAAAATACCCAAGCATTTTGTATCTAGGTTTAGGTTTTTTGTTACCTCCGAAGTGAATGCATACAAGGCATCTCCAGTACTAGATCCATCTAAAAAACCGAATTGATTTTCTGATAAAATTTTATTTTTCGTAAAGAATGTCACTAGATGATGCTTCATGCACTTTTCAAATATTTTTGCAAAGTTAGTTATTAAGCTAATAGGCCGATAGTTTTTTTTATTTTAGAATGTTCTCCACTTTTATATATTGGGCAAACTATAGATGTTTTGAAGCTTTTAGGGACAATACCTGTTTTAAAGATGGTGTTTATGATATGTTTTAGTTGGATTAAAATGTTTTGGTGTGTTTTTTTTATTATATTTGCAGCGATCCGATCAAAACCAGGAGAACTATTATTTTTTAATGAAGAAATATGTTTAATTATTTCATTATGACATACTGGCTGTAGATACATAGAATGTGACAGTGAATCTCTCAGACAACATGGCTTGCCGGCAGTAGGAATTTTCTTTTCCATTTCGATTCCAATATTAATAAAGTAATTATTAATGTAGTTACTCATTTCACCATCACTAACAAAAGATTGTCCATTATCATTTAATATCTCAACTTTATTATTATTTTTTTGTTATGTTTTCGCACGTAGCGTCTTTTACGATTTCATACATTTTTTTATTATTATTTTTATTTTCTGTGATTTGTGCCCGATAAAAATTATTTTTTTGTTTAGAGATTAGTTTTGTCAAAGTGTTCCTATATTGTTTGTATTCATTTTCTAGTGCTACACTATAATTTTTTAATAATTTTCTTTTTAATTTGTCTCTATGTTTAATTGATATGATAAGACCATTAGTGATCCACTTTTTAATTTTTTTGTGATGTTTTACTTCAGTTGAGTATCTGTCCTTCCCTGGCTTATTATGTTGTTATACAATGAAAGAAACATTTCCGTGGAACTCTCCGGGTCCTGATCACTGGTTACCGCTGTCCAGTCTTGTGTTATTGATTTTTTCTAGGTCAGTCTTTGTTTTGTCAATTGTAGTTATTTTTGCATTATTATTTTTTTCTGAAGTGTTTTGTGTTACGTTGAGTAGGATTGGTGTATGATCTGTGATATGACTATCTATAATAAAAGTTTGGAAGTTTATGTTTTTTGTTGTTTTTCTGTTCCTGATAAATAAATGATCCAAACAAGTTCCAGTGTCAAAGCGAGTAACCGAATTTATATAGGACTGAAAACCCAATTGTGTTATGGCCGCTATGTACTCAAAACTGTCGTCATCCGACATATTCAATTTATTAATATTTGCATCACCGATGTACACTTCAATGTCATTGTCTTCATTGATAGTGTCTAGATAATGTTCTAGGTCGTAAATAAAGTCTTTCTTTGGAATCGGTGGTGGTTTATAAACAGCGGTAATACCTCTATTTAAAGCATCCTTTTTACATGTTAATCTGCTAATAGTCGCTCTAGAGTTAGGAAGTTTATGAGAGCAAAAACTTACATCAAGATCAGACCTTACCAATATAATTGTGCCATCATTTCTGTTATAGTCACCATTATTGTGGAAAGTTGTGTATCCATTTATATTGCACTGCTCTAATGCGACATTTTGAAATGTCTCAGTTAATACTATAAGATCTAAAAAGTTAAGGTTGTAAGCCTCTAACATAAGTAGTAAATTATCAAAGTTATGATTGGCACTCCTTATATTGATATGTAAAACACTCAAAAAACTCAAAAAGTTGGTCCTTATCCACTAACTGTCCGCTATTATTAGTACTGTCTTCTATACTTTCTAAAACTTCCTCCACTTGTGACTGAACCATCAGTCATAATAGTTTATGCGGCTCTTCAGAATTTTTATTTGGTATAACATCGATGGACAGTCTGGATCTGCTGCTGAGTGATCCACCTTGTAGTTTTTATTGAATCTCGAGTTAGCCGTGGTACAGTTTATGCAGTTTCTTAGAGACTTGTTGCATATGGACATGTCGTGCGCTCCAGAACAGTTACCGCAGGCAATTCCATTGGTACATTCATTACTGGAATGGTAGAATCCTTGACATTTGAGGCATCTCTTTACATACAGATCTTCGTAAATGGGATAACGTTCATAATTCAGATAGATTTTACCTAAATTGATAGCTATTGTAAAAACTTTAGGTGAGCACTCGGCATAAATGTTTGATAATTCTTGTTTTTAATTTTCTTCATGTATGTTACCCTAAAAGTGTCATCTTGCCTGATCCATGTATTTTGTCTGCGGATTGCCTGTTCAATCTCCTGTAGTTCTTCATTTCCCACATAGCCCACTATTTTGATTTTAGGGGCCTGTTTAGTACTTTCCTTAATATCATATGCACACCCCAACTTGACAAGACTGGCCATAATTTGTAATATGACGGCCCTCAACAAGAAGATCATGGTTACGAGTTACTCTCTGAGGAACAGCAAACGGAACCCTTTCGAGGAGGTAGAGACAATCCACTTTGCCAGTCATAATTTTGAAAAGATATCTAACATCCAACAAAGCTCTTCGGTCTTCCAGAGAATCGATGTTCAGCAATGTCTGTAAGAGTTGATAGTCGAGCTGCTCTAGGGGAATTTGTAGTTTAAAGTTAATCACTCTTAGGAATTTTCTTTGAATTTTTTCAATCATATACTTATATTTTGCATAATATGGATTAAAAAGTGGGCTTGCATATTCAAGAATCGCGCGAACTAAAGAACAGTAAAGAGCCTTGAAGCAATATATGTTGTTAAATTCGCTAAGGGATCTATTAATAAATCCTAATAGTTTTAAGGCTTTGTTTGTAATAAGTTCTACATGAAGGTTAAATGACAGTTTTGTATCTAATTTGACCCCAAGATCCTTAACAGATTCCACCAATCTCAAAACTTTACCATTTAAAGAGTAATTATAAATTAAAGGATTATGAACTCTATAAAAAGACATGATGTCACATTTTTCAATATTCAAATCTAATCTATTTCCCAAACACCATTCTCCAAACCTATCCAAATCATCCTGCAGACAGACACAGTCAGAGACATCCCTAATTGACCTGAATATTTTGCAGTCACCTGCATAAAGCAAAAGATAACAATTTTATTTATTTATTTATTTATTTATTAACGGGCATAACCCAATTTCACATTAATATACAATTTCTTTACAATTTAGTTTAAGCAAACATCCACTTAATCTAATTGATATGTTTAACAAACGAATTCAACGAACTACACCAAATACTAATAAGCAACTTTACAAATTTACATTTTAGCGAACTATCTATTAAGGACACTTATTTTAATATTTTTGATAAATCATTAATAAACAGATCAAACAATAATGCCGACAGATGACCACCTTGCGGAACCCCAGTCATAGCATTTACAACCTCAGACAAAACATCTCCCACAGCCACCACAAATCTTCTGCCCAAAAGATAACTTTTCAACCAGTCCCAAAGACTACCCGAAACACCATAATTGTTTAATTTTTGAAGGAGGATATCATGGTTAACCCTGTCGAAGGCCTTGGAGAAATCGGTGTAAACAGAATCAATCTGGCACTTCTTCTCCAAGGCCTCCGTCAGGTAGTCAGTATAGACCATCAAATTAGAGACAGTGGATCGTTTACTAATAAAACCGTGTTGTTGAGGGCATAGCTTTTGGATAAAAAAACGGCAGAATTTTAATATGTACTATCTTTTCTAAACAATGAGATCTTACTAATACCCCTATAGTTCTCAACTCTATTTCTATCTCCATTCTTAAACATTGGTGTAACGAAGCTCATCCTCCAATAGTCAGGGAACTGTCCTTTGCTTAAAGAGGTGTTATATATTTTACAAAGAATTGGACACAAAACGAAACGGCAGCTGTAAATAAAAATAGGAGGAATGCCATCTGGTCCAGAAGGCAAATTGGGACGAAGGGACTCAATAGCATTAAATACATCCATAACATCCATGTCAATGTAGCCAAGACATTCAGGATAGTTGAACTCATTGGAGACACCATATGGAATTCCTTCACCATCGCTGCAAGCCGAGCCATAAACCGAACCAAAGAATGAGGCAAACATATTGGCTATTTCCTGTGGGTCCTCCGAAACATTGGATTGGTAAGACATACACAGAGGCAAAACCATATCTTTATTTTTTGTGTGGACATACTTCCAAAACTGGTTTGGGTCACACTGAATATTGTCTTCAATATTATTTATGAAGTTTTTTCTAGAAATAGATGATAGTTGCTTGCACAATTCCGTAGCCTGTGTAAAAGCACAATAGTCAGAAACAGAATTACTTTCCTTAAACTTTTTATGCAAAATTTTTTTGTGGATTATCATATTCTTCAGTTCAGGTGACATCCAGGCAGGAAACCTAGGATTCTTGGCTCTACACTTGGGAACATATAACTTCACAGCTAAAGACAATACAGTATAAAATTTGTCAACTATCACATTAATATCACAATCATTAAGAATCTCTGACCACTCACATGCAGAAAGAAACAAATTGATATCCTGATAGCGTGCTAATTTAAAATTGTAGTAGTAATAGTCATAAGCCAAGGGCCTCGCACAATCATTTAAGGTTATATTAAGTTCCAAGGCAGGGTGAAACTTATCACAGGGAATAAGAGGGTTATTAACTAAAGATACATTAAAATTATTATTATTAAGTTGAGTATCTGGATGTTTCTTAATGTTGGCAATGTCACCATTCAGTTCCACAATGTCCTTCCTCATTGCATCTATTATACTGCTTAGATCGGCTGTTCTGGCCAAGTAAGCTTTGCATGCCATGCAAGGGGTCTCTCACTTTAAAAAAATATGTACATGTAATGCCAAAATATCATTTGAAGCGCGACTGCCAGGGAATCCCCAGTGACTTTAGGGACTGCCGTAAAATTTTATAGGCTGCTCGAGACTGCCTGAAATGTTTAGGAACTGCTTGTGACTGCCTAAGACTGCTTGCGACTGCCAAAGACTTTTCAAGTCTACTGGGAATTGCCAACAAAAGAAAATATCATAAATAATTATTTATTTATGCCCTGGTCAAGGCCCTGGTGTTCTCCATTTTTTTTATTTATATTTTAGGGAAATCCTTAGGTATTATTAAGAAACTAAATGAGTAGGAACAAATTAAAATCAGGAATAATCTAAGCAACCAAGTTAGTATATTTTAATACCTCATTTATGGAAAATAATGGAAATTTTTGAAAAACAATCTAAAATGTAAGCAGGTATAATATTTCGTATAATTATTAGGTATTTAGAATGGCGGATTTACTTGTCTCCATTTGCTAAACACTGTATTATCCTTGGTTATGTCATCCTCATGCCGACTTCGCTTCGAATATTATATAACACCCTGCATAAAATATAAACATTCTTAAAATATCTTATTAAAAAATATAATATAAAAATTATTGCAATGTCTTATTAAAAAATAAATAATTACAACATGTAGATTGTACAACTATTATTTGCCCTTACGTTACGGTTAGTGACGTTATAAACCTTTTGGCGATTAACCAACATCTCTTTCTCGAGTAAAATAATTAAAAAGTTGAAAATAAGAACTCGCTCCTTCTCATCAAACCGATGATTCATTTTACAAATGATTTATAGGGCGGTTTAAAAAAATCCGTCGTTTGACACCGCGTTTGACACTAGTCGGTACTTGTCAAATGACATTTAACCCGAGATTTTACCATTGGTTTTGAAAATACGTCCATGGTGTAAAGAGAGATGCCAAGCTATGACGTAACGGCAAATAATGGTTGTACAAATTTTATGATCCAGTACATTTATATTTTAAAAACTTATTAGACCCTTTTTTAAGGTCTTGTATTTTCCTTCAAGTTCCATTTGTTTCTGGCGTTTCAGATTAAAGGGATAGTTTCCAACAATATTAATTGGTCCATACAAAATAAATTCTTATTTTACAATCTGATATATTACTGGCCATATGAAGTCGTCACGTTCTTTCTTAAGAAATTCCATTTTATATTTATTGCTTGGTAAAATTTCGACAATATGGCCAATATACTAGGTATGACCGTAAAAAAACACCAGCATAGTACTCTTCTTGTTTTATGGTATTACAAGTAGTAGTGTTTTGATTTTCTGTTAACTCAACATCTGAAAATCAAATTCACCTAACAGTTCAACCGTGGTAAAGTTTTCTTCAGAACTTTCCTCACTGCTTCTGTGTCTACTTTTCTTTCTTAGAATTTTAATTTTTGGTTCCTTTTTTTTGTTCAGCAGTTTTTTTCAGAAGTTGTACATTTTCTTAGGATAGGTACTTAGTGACTTACATCTGATAAGGAAATACCAACATAAAGTACTTTTTACAGAGAAGTATCGATAATATCGCTTTCCGAGCCGACTTCACTGTTTTTTTTTCCACTAAAATCGCGAACATTTAAACTATCAATATCTTTGAAAATATCGGCATCTTTTTGTACAGGGTGGCTCTAATTCGAGTCTATGTATGGGGAACTCGAGAATCGTAAGAGATACAGTGTTCGTCAAATTAGGCTAAAATTGCACATTTAGGTGTCTATATGAGATATCCGGAAAAAATCCAAAATATTGCAAAATCGTTTTACTTTTTTCCTGAGCTTATTTAAAAACGGATTTCAAATTGAATTGCACTTTTGCATTGCCACTTTTTCAGCTCTATCCAATATTGGTATCCAGTTTGGAATCCGTCGTTTCATCTTCAAGGGGTCATCATTAGATTTATTTTTTTTTTTAAATACGAACTTGACTTTTTTATCGTTTTTCAGATAGCGTTGGTGGTATAAATATGAATATATGTTTTTAATTTTCTTTTATGTTTGTTTTAATTTTATATTGATTTTTTTTTAAATTATTTATTTTGCTTTTGGGTAAAAAATAAATGAACTTGTTTATTTAATTTTACTATATTTTATTTTTATAAAAAATAAAGGTTCTAATTTTCCACTTAACACAAAAATTAAATTAAAATTTAAAAAAATTAAAAACGCATATTCATATTAAAAACGGCAATATCAGCTGAAAAACGCAAAATATAAATTTCGTATTTAAAAAAGGAAGTTGATGATGACCCCTTGAAGACGAAACGTGGGATTCCAAACTGAATATCACCATTGGATAGAGCGGAAAAAGTGGCAATGCAAATACGCAATTCAATTTGAAATCAATTTTTAAATATGCTCAGGAAAAAAATAAAACGATTTTTCAATATTTCAGTTTTTTCCGAATATCTCCGGAAATACCTACTTGGAACTTTAAAACTTTCTAAACGGCATAGTGTTAGGCACCTAAATGCGCAATTTTGCCTTAATTTGACCGACACGGTTTCTCTTACGGTTTTCGAGTTTGCCATACATAGAGTCGAATTCGAGAAGGACATCATCATGATCTTCAATTTTTGGTTCTATTGCAATATTTTCTTCAAATGGTTCAATGACTGGTTCTTCAGAAAATTGAGTAGCAGGCTCGGTAGGTGGAAAAGATACAGTGGATGATGCATGTAGTTCACCTTCATGTCCTAGATTAACTCCAACTCACTTATGTCACACAATGCGTCATCTTTAGCTTTTTCTAAAACTATTTGTATGATTTCGATTGAAGGAAAGTCTGTTGTTTTCATAATATTTACACAATGGCGAGTATTTCTTTTTTCGCGCGGAAAAATAAAGTTGTTAGCTGAAACAAACAAAAAATATTGTTAATTAATGAGCAAAATAAGTATACTGAGACATCAAAAATTATTTCGGCCAAAGGTGGTTCTGAAATGGAAAATGGTCGTTTTAGCTCATATTATTATTATTTTTATATAGTTATGTTTATGATTACGACTGTGGTTTTGTTTCTTGCGGTTTCTTCTCTAAACGTTCGTATAAACGCGTCTATAAGGAGCATAACGTTTAACTTTTGTGATTGTGACTGATTATTATTACGACTAAACAACTGAACTGTAGCTAAAGTTTTTAGTCAAAATAAATTGATACATAATAAACTTAAAGCAAAAAAGATACTTACCGTCCAAATATGTATAAATTATATTTTAAATGTCAAGAGCGTACTAACAAAATCTCAATATAAACTCAAAAAATGGTCACACGTCATTCACAACCATCACCAAATACCTAATTAGCCTAATAGATAATGGAATGGCGCGCAAACTGCAATACTGCTTACTTGCCTACAGCAAAACAAATAAACACCCTGCTCAGCAGCCAACAGGGCCTGTTGGCTGCCGAGGCCCTTGCGTTGCGTGGTTCTTGACCGTTCTTTTTAACAAAACTTGCCGATCGCCTGCTAAATTCCAAGCGACTGCCGCCGACTGCTACTGATTTGTTAGGGAATGCCTTAGAACTGCTGCGACTGCGAAAGAATGCCCAGCGACTACCAGTGAATGTTAAGACGACTGCCTATGACTGCCACTAATTACTAGTTGACTGCCACGGGACTGCCTGCGACTGCCAAGAAAATGTACATGTAATGCCAGTAGTGAAAGACCCCTTGATGCCATGCAAACCAGAACTAGGACACGTTTTTGCAAAGGCATACATCTAATTTCTGAGCCACTTAAGCCCGCACATTGTTTATGAATATTACCCAGACATAAATCGCAGGTGTAAACAGGGTCATCACATATTGTATATATTGACATGTTTTATGTAAGTATTTAATTGCTTTATTTTAATGTGTGGGGTCTGTACATACCTATTTTTAAGATATATTGTAAGTACCTATCTGATAGTAATAATTGTTTATGTAGATTTTTTCTTTTAACTTTTGTCATATGTGATACATAATTTGTAACTACATGATATAAACTACTTCTACTACTATACTGATTTTTCTTCCAGTTCCTGCTGCTCTTTCCAAATTATGTGTTTCAAGCCACTTTTTTAAATGTCATGAATGGTGCTGTTCAAAATACAAAATAACATATCTACACCCTTCTCACAGACCATACTTATTCAATTAAAGTTCAGGATATCATTTTTATGTCAGGCTTAAAAGAGGCATAATTCTATAGAAAACTGAGTCACAACTCAAAGCATAATTTAAAATAACTGAAATTTTTTGGTTACCACTTGTCAGCCTTAAAATATTCAGAGGTTAAACAAACCGTCTCCAATACAAAGATTCAAGACAAGGGCAAAAGCTTCTTGCGAACAGAATGAAGTCCATAGTGGTGTCTGCATCTTGACTTGCAAATGTCTCTAATGACTCATTTTTGGAGAGCACAAACAGTGATTGAATAAGTTATTGGCTACAGTAGCCCCAAAAACTGTCCCATTTCTCCAATGAGATTCTATTAAAAATATAAAATAATAAATTTATTTATAACTAAATTAAACAATAATATATAGTTTTAGTACCACTCTTAGATGTTAAGATGTAATCTTATTATTATTATTATTATTATGCTGTAATGGGGTGCTGCCCTCAATTTAATAATAAATAAATAATTAAGTATAAATCAATCAAAATAAACAAATAATTAAAAACATAGCATATCATCTCAAGTTCATAGATAAACGAAGCTGTCTTTTGAAACTAGTCAGATTTTCAGAAGCTCTAACAAATCCTGACAGTCTATTCACAATCAATTATATTCAATCATCTAAGACATCAAATAGTAAAAGCCATGGTTCTCAAGGAATTACATTGGGAAACATGAGGATAATTATAATTAATAAGACCTAGTTAACTGGTTATGATTATGAACATCATGTTTACACACAACAAATGTATGTTGTGATTATGTAATGTCAATCTATAAATCCAGCTGGTTTAACCCTATAATAGGAATAGTTTGGCCTGGCACAAGGAAACTGGAGTAGGTAGATAAAGGGCAACACAGAGTGTTAACTCGAGTTATGTGGAACTTGATGTCGAAACTGCACTATTTGCTCCAACTGGATGTATCAGAATGTCTTTAAAGTAACAGACGTCACAAATGCAAATATAGTTGCCAAGCCAAACTCACCTAATAAGTATAAAATGTAACCTACCTTGTTTTTCCAAGGGCTTTTATTTTTAGAGGATATGGCACATGACTGACAAGTGAGGTCTGTATATGGTTCACTTTTCTCGCTCTAAATTTGCCTTTTGAATTAATTTCGACTCTTATGGGCTCAAAAGTATAGTCTGGATGCAAAACCTCCACAATATAGGATCCAGATGGTATATTGTGTACTACGAAACTTCCATCCCGTTTAACAAAACCTATATTTGAATTTGTTTTAAATTTAGAAGTCTGATCTGCTATATGCAATCTACACTTATATAATTAAATATACCTGTTATAATATGATCTCATTTTAAGGACATGCTTTAAAAAGCTAGTTTTACCTATAAATTCGCCACCATTAACATGTATTCTGGTAACTGTTTGCCAATTCGCGTTAACATTTTGATAGTCTGCCAAGGGGAAAACCCTTCCCTCGATAACATAGCGACCCGATTCAGAATCCTCTTCAATACTCGTATCACTTTTTCCAACAAAAAATATTGTAAACAAAATCAAAATTTTCGGAAAAACAAACATTTTGTATCTTATCTTGTTAAATATTATCCATACAATAAGTACAGAGAGGGGTTTCAGGGGATCTTGATCCTTGATCTTATCTTATATCATTAGCGTCTTCGGATGGATAATAGTCTAGCTGCTAGATCTACTTTACTTCAGCTGTACAACAAGCTTTGGTTTTATGACTTTTATAGTTTTGGTTTGATAAATAAATTATTTTTATTTTTTTTATCATTAATTATTATTTTGTATTCTGGGTTCTAGTTGTCACTGTTGACAGGTTTGACATATAGTTAGGGATGGCAACGATATATCGATAATTTGCATATAGCGATATATTGATGAGTGTCTCGCGACAGCATTGCCGTTGGCTGCCATGCATTTTAAGATCTACACAAATAGAGCACTATGTAAACATCGACCTCTCCTATTGGTCGATCCGCATGGCCCTCCGCTCGCAACAGGGGCTCATGAAAAGGTGCTAATCCAAACTAACCCAAGACATACCTAAAATCAAGAAAAAACTGTTTAGAAACATAATCTTTAAAAAAATATACAAAAAACAACGGGGTTTGAACCCGGGCCGTCCAGGTGAAACCCAGCCGTCTCAACCACGAGAGCTCTTGCAATAATAACACGTATTACAAATTGTAATACAAGATGGATCGACCGATAGGAGAGGTCGATTTTTACATAGTGCTCTATATGTGTAAAGGATCTTAAAACGCTGATGACATCAAGGTAAAAGCACAGCTTACCAAACAATCAGCTATCCAACTCTTAAAATTTGAACGATATGCGCATTTCCTCGCGCAGGCCGCCATTCTGGGTTAAAATCTATCAAATTCGACATTGTTGGCTCGTCGCTCGTGGTCGTGTCAGATGAGTTGTTTGTGTTAACCAGTGTCGTAGTTTCAGTTTAGGTATATATGTTTTCTAGTTACAGTAAGTTAGAGCCTACATACTTTCTTGAACAAACTACTTATTTTATAATATCTGTGCGTGTATATAATAGAAATGGACACGTTTGTGCCGCGAAAAACTGCAGTGCGAAAAGTTATGAATCTAACAAAAAAATAAGTTTTTTTTAGATTTCCCAAAGATGCCATTAGGTAAGTTTCTTGACAAGCATCTTAAAAATGATGTACTTTTGTAGCCTAGAAATATATTTCATTAATGTAAGCATAGCTGTTTTTACTGGAATGTAAGTAATTTTGAATGTAATACTTCTTACTATGATATTGTTTATCCTAAAACGAAGATTATGTTACAAATTACCTTAAACAAATTAATTGTTTTAGTAGTTATTTGTGTTTTTAGAGCGTAAAGTAACGGATTGCCGCTTGAGAACAAATATTACCGTGGAGCGCGTTAACCCTTCGAAAATGGCAATCTTACTTCGCGCTCAAAAAATACACAGAACTTTTTCTATAGCCGCATTTTTTTTAATTAAATGCACATTTTTCTCTCTACTTATTCTGAAATTTGCATTTATTTATATTTTTGGTTGCCATCACTATCCATAGCACACTCGACGGAAAAAGTGAGAATTTTCTTTTCCATGTACGCTTTAGAGCATAAAATAAGGATGCCGCGGCGTTCGTCGATTTTGCGATTTCATTTGAAATTAGTAATAGGTTATTTTGCGCACGGCTGTAGAAAAAACAATTATTGTACAGGGTGGCCCGTTTAAGAGGGGCCTATAACTTATCTCGAAAACGAAGGGGGTTGCAAAAAAAATTAAATACAAAAGTTGTTTCTAGTAAAATAATCTTTAAAAAAATGATCATCCTATTTTTCTTGAGAGCCCGTTATTTTGTTTTATATAGATACATATTTGATAAGAAGCCTATGTTATACCTTAAATAGTTATTTTTGTAAAATAAATCCATATTTCTATGATTTCAGTGGTTTATATTTCCTTTCTTCCCGCTTAAGACAATATCTTATAAAACAAAAAACTAAGTATAGGTACCTATATTTAAAACAAAAAGTTGATATCTATTTTTTTGGTTCAGCGAGAATGTAGGTACACAAATATTCAAATAAAAATTAACTAAAACCGTTGATTGCATCCAATCAGCGATAAAACTAAAAAAATAAGATATAATATCAAAACTCCAATCCTGTCTATTTAAAATTGAATACTCCTTATCCCGGCCCTGTGTTTTAACCCGAAATGGCGTCGGTCACGTCAGATTTTTATTTCCACTATGAGTACTTTGACAGGAGAGTCGAATAGCTGATTGTTTGGTAAGCTGTGGTAAAAGCGTCTCCAGCGTCATCTAGTGTAGGTGGCGTTGACTCGAGCGATTGCATTTGATGTTTTCGCGATGCAATCGATTTCCAGCAGGAATCGTCGTGGTTCGTGGTTTAGAGGTTTAGATGGTTAGATCTCAATTCGGCGACTATCAGCGGCGGCTCGGGTTCAAACCCCGCTGCTTTTTTTTATTTTTTTTACGGTTAAGTTTCTAAACAGTTTTTATTCTTGATTTTGGATATGTCTTGGGTTACGTTTGGTTGGGTTAGCCCTTGGCTAGCTTCCTTCTCTTGAGCCCCCGTAGCGAGCGGTAGCGAGCATAGGGCCATGCGAAAAGTGAAATATTACTTATTGTAATACGTGCCCGTACTTTGGATGCACTTTTTACGAAATATACAGCACCTTGCATGTGTTTCCGTGAATACATTCACAAAGAATCTCTCTTCTTTGTAGGTTTGTAACATTAGACTTTGATGACAGCCAACTGAGCTAACGGCAATGCTGTCGCGAGACACTCGTATTTAGTGCTGCAATTTATCGATATATTTATATCGATAAATGTTTACCATTCTCGGGCGCGCCCATACATCTATATGAAACTCTTTTAAGTCTGTTATTCCAGTCTAACCGAAAGCAATAATTAAATTATGGTCCCCAAATCCCAAAGCTTCTATCTACATAATCGATTTACTCAAAAACAATCAGATTTGAACAAGGTTGGCCTCAAACGTCATATACTGTATTTGTGAAACAAATGGCATTATAATTATATTATATAACTTTCTCGTTTACCGGCGGATTTAAGCGAGGCGCAAACCAGAGCGATGGCGGGCGCGGTGGCAGTAGCGGTAAGATACTGTACGTGTTTTTGCCAAATCGCTTCTGTTTGCGGTCTTTAATTAACATACACCGTTGATTGAAAGATCCGCAAGCTTACGGGCAAAAAAACGTAAAACGTGTCACCTTTTCACCCGCAAGCTTGCGCATGTATTTGTTCTTCACTCAACGCTTTCACGCACAGTATTTTACCGCCACCGGCACCGCGACCGCCTCCGCGATCGCCCCGCTCTGGTTTGCGCCTCGCTTTATTCTGTCTATTCTGTCATAAGCCTTAGCCTTGAAAAGCGTCTAGCCATTGGTCGTACTTTTCGATGCCACATGCGCAATGGCGAAACAAGACCAAAATATCGGAATTATCCATGCCCATGTCCTTACGTTCTAACAAAACTTTCTCAACGCCTCGGTGGTGTAGTAGGCAGAGTACTTGACTGTCATTCCTGCGCCGCGGGTTTGATTCCCGTCGGTCGCGACAGATGTTTTGTTTACCTTTTTGAAGTGAAAACTTCTTTAGGTGCGCTCTGCACTTTTTTGTGGGGGTTGAATGAAACCGAGCCGTCACGCTAGAAAATTTAACGTACCGCTCCTTCTACTGGACCAAATGGTGAATGCGCTTGCCCGCTGCTTCGTTTGTTGAAGTTTTCACGTCTATCGTGTAGTCTTAAGCACACACAAGTTTTTTTTGAAGGTTATGTTTGTTTTTTTTTTATTAATATATCTTTTCTTAATTTTTGGTTAGCCATAGGTTAGTTTTGGTTAGTTCTTATTGATTGAGCCCCCGTAGCGAGCGGAAGGCCCTGCAAAGCCATAATAATACCTATTATTCTTGTTTCGCCATTGCGCATGTGGCATCGAAAATTAAACCCTATTGCTAGACGCTTGTTTTGTTTTGTTTGTAACTCGATGCGCATGGCAAAACATACGGATGCGTATCAGGGAAGTTCCATGTGGATGGGCAAAATTCAACGTGTTCGTTTCGCGTATACGGATATTTGTGATCGCGTATACATGTGGACTCAGGCTAATTGTCGTACTTATTTTTATTTTCTCTTGATTTTGGGCAATGCCTTGGATTGGAGCGAAGCGAGCGGTGGGCGATGCGTGAAGCGAAATATTAGTTTATTGATAAAAAAAAATTGGGTTAAGGGCCGATTTATAGTGGATATACAGCAGCTTGCATGTATTTCCGCGAATATATTTCACTACCCACCATTCAAAATTTGTCTCTGTTACAACAATAATAACGTACGTGTCGATGATTGCCGAATGCATATATTTTATTCTTAAAGATCCTAACGAGTCCTACCGACTGACGAATTCTGGTCTGCGCGCGCATTACAATCTTTATGTTAACATTTGTATTTTTCTTTCACGTCATGCAATGCCTTCCGCTCGCTTCGCTCACTCCGGGGTGCAACCAAACGAAACTAACTTAAGGCATGCCCAAAATCAGAAAAAAAAACGTTTTACAAACATAACTTTAAAAAAAGCACGTCTTGCCACTAGAATCGAACCCGGGCCGCCGTATCAGAAACACAGCATCTTACCACTGAGCCACGAGGCCCACTGAAAGCAATCTTCTGGACCATAAAGACAACTATTTATCAGTATCATATATGTGGTCATGTAAACCACGCACAGCCCAGGACTCGTCAGGCGGTACAATAAAATATATTATATATATATACTTGCCCAATGTATGGATAAATTGTGTAAGCTGTTACGTAGACGTAAGTTTGAATAGTTTTTGAATTTTGTTTTGATAGATTCCATATGATCATGATCCACAAACGTGACGGGCAGAAAAATATAAAACGTCAGTGATTTTTCATATAAATTTAATAATTTTTCAATGAAGGGATATTATAATGATAAGACATTTATTCTGCCCCGTTATAATTTAACCGTAGAATTCTTGATTTATAAAATCACTAATATAAATTGCATATTGTAGGTACGTTTTCCCATTTCTATACTTGCTGTGGTGTTCAAACAAGGAAAATGTGTTTTAAGTTTTACATTATTTAGGCAACTTTTCTCAAATCATATAACATTGTTAAACCCTTTATTATTTGATTATGTATAAGTGTGGTTACACGCAAAGGTCTACTCCAGTCCAGTCAAATGTTTTTTTGTTGTTCAACTTATTGGTTATGTTATCAGTTTCTATGTACTTAGGCCTATTATTTATTTTTGATTTTGAAATGCTCCGCAAATATAATATTTAAAATGGCTTTGTTATCTTGTTCGAGTCTGGTTTTAAGTGCCTGTAAGTTATTAACTACTCTTTAGTAATTGCGAATTGCTCCTTCTGTGTTTTAAGTTTCATTCCAAATTGATAATTATTGAATAATATGACTACATCATAAACATAGTATTTAATTATTTCAAGTTATGATGACCCATGTTTTAACTATCCTTTTTACAAGCAAAATAAGATTGTTGTCATTATGATACAGCTGTCTAGAATTATTCTTTTGTATGAATTTAGAATAATATTTGTACCAATCAGAAAAGTTTACACTAGTTTTTGTTTTCTAGGAAAATGAGTAAAAATGCTTGCCCTCATTTGGGTGATTCCTTAAGTGATTTGAATGAAATTTCCATCATTTTAAGTTTAAGACAGGTAAGTAATGTTTTTTCCTTGAACAATTACTTCGTATGAAAATAAGTAAACACAAGTTTCGTCTACAACACCTACACATTTTTTGGTGAAATGCAAATGTAGATTTCTTAAAAATATATATCTAGATATCTAAATAACTGTACACCTACTTGCCTTTTTTATCAGTTCTTAAATATTATATAGTAAATTATGAATTTAGAAATATATGTTATCTGAATAATGGTAGTATTATCCTTATCAAATTCTTAAACATAAACATAGTTTATTCACGAGGGGGTAACCACTTCCAAAAATAGTGTACACCAAAATTATTATTTACAAAAAATTCCAGAAAATTACAAACAATTCCAAAAAATTACAAAAATTCCAGAAAATTATAAAAAATTCCAGGAAATTACAAAAAATTCCAGAAAATTACAAAAAATTACAAAAATTACAAAAAATTACAACAATTACAAAAAATTATTTAAAATTTCAAATAAATTTTTCTCGCAAAAGGGAATGATTTTACAACATCTTATTTATCATCTTGTAGAGAATAATTTTCTACACAAGATTCTTATTTCTAGTTGTGACAAACTTCTGGTTAAAAGTTGGTAGGTACCTATGCCCTCGCCTATGCCACAAATCTTTTTTTTTTCGGTTAGTCGGTAATGGAAGATTTAAATTTTGCATATCCATATAGTTATATAAAAATGTAGTGAATAGTGCGAACATAAAGGAAAGGTCCGTCATATTAATAATGACTAGGTAAATATGTAATATGTTGGTTGATAAATAAAGCATTTTTAAAACTGTTTAATAAGTGCTGTTTAAAAATTTAAAACATATTTTGACATCAAAAAGTATTATAATACGTACATATTTTCATTATTTTATAATAAAAAATTTTCATTTTTTTTAACTATATTCGAGACTATATTTATTGACAATAATTATTTGTCTATCATTTTGCAATATTGAGATTGGACTAGTACCAACGAGAGTACCAATCATGTTTAAAGGCCCATGAAATAAATATTTGGTCTTAACTTTGGCAGCATCTTCCTTCTTCGGCCAGACAAAGTTATTAAGCAAAGCATGAAGAAATTTAACTGTACAGGCTTGGCAAATAAGCGAGGTAAAGGGCTGTATCTCAGAAACCACTAATCGTAGAGACTTGCGGTAAAAAATTATATAACTAAAGTGACCAAAAGAAAACACTGGAATTAATTTTCAAGTTAATACCTTTACCGCTATAGGGGGCGTAATAGCTATGGTCGGGTTGAAACATGTTTTATTATAAGTTGATAAAAGAATACCACCACTGTAATCCTCGTGAACTTCTGCATCGTTTTGGTTCATCACTTTTGATTGTCGGGCACCAAATATGGGCGAGGGGGAAGGGAGAATTCTGACTGATTGAAATGCTTATAACTTTAGTTTGACTCAATATATTTCAGCAAACTAGGTCTCGTTTAGGAGAGGAAACCTTGTTTATTAAGAACAAGATATACCCATCACAAATTAGTTTTTGATGCTCCCGCTAGGGGGCGCCAATTCAAAAGTTCATAGTTTTTTAAATTTTTATCGGAAATTTCAAATATGATGATATAATTTTTTCAACAGAAACAGAAAGTAGATCAAATTTGCAGGAGAAAAGCTCTAAACCGCATATCGATAACTTCACACGTTCAGGAGTTATTGCCAGAAGATCATTTTTTAACAATGCATGCATTGAAAAAGCAAGTTATTTTTCGAATTGTTATGGTCAAGCATGCCATGAATAAACTAAAAAATGTTTTATTAACAAAAATAATCAAAACAACCATGAAAATAACATTAATGATACTATAATAATAACAACATAATAGGGAATAAGTCAGTGTAAATTGTGACTTAGGACTGCTCGAACATTTTAAGAAACTTGGTGCAATAATTGAACGAAGCTTATCTCAGGTATCCAGTTTTACTATAATAGGTATTGTGATCTTTCTCCTAAATTAAAATATCAGCTAAAAATTTGCAAATATTAGCAGAATAAAATCAAAAGTTTGCCCTTTTTCTGACGAATTTCGTACTCACCATTCACACCTCGATTCACACGTATGTTTTAATACTTTTTCACATTTAATAGGCCGTAGAAACAAAAAGCAAACTTCTTTGTAAGAAACGTCAAATTATTTCCACTCTTGGCACAGCGATTACGCGATACTATCAGTTTTCGTCGTCCTAAATTCCGTAGGCGTCGCAATGGAAGAACTGAAGACAATATATGTCCTGGCATACATATAGCATAATAGGCAGATAGGAAATAGGGCATATCTTCAGACTTTGGTATAGCACGAACTACTGTTCGTAATATTTTAAAAGACAATAGGTAAATTCACTACATTAATTACCATGCCCTCTTCCATACACAGATCATGGACCGACGAGTGTAACTTTCATAGCGATGGGAGAGTCAACAGACATAATATGCATTACTGGTCTGATGAAAATCCGCATTGGATGCGGGAAGTGCAGCACCAAGGTCGCTGGAGTCTGAACGTGTGGAGTGGCATTATAGTAAATGAAATGATCAAACCCTACTTTTTCGATAAACCCTTAACTGGCGACGTCGTTCTAGAGTTTTTGATTATTGAGTTGCCGATTTTGTTAGAAGATGTGCCATTGGAAACTATTAGGCTAAACATGTTTCTGCAATTGGACTGTTGCCCAGCTCATTTTTCTATTAATGTGCGAAACCATATCGACCAGAACCTTCAGAGGCGCTGGATAGGAAGGGGAAGTTTATTTCATTGGTCGGCCAGGTCGCCCGACTTGACGTGTCTCCACTTCTATAGGGGACACCAAACCGACGACAAGGAAAGACATGGAAAATAGAATTCGACATGCAATTCTTCTTCTTCAACTACCAGCGGCTGAAATCGATGCGTTTTCACCACCCAACAAAAATTTAAACAATGTGTGGAACATGATGGGAGACAGTTTGAACCTCGGTTTGAACACATGAGACATTAAATTGTTTTGTTTTATTCAAATTCGGTCCTTTAAATCATTGTTTAATAATTATTCTTGATAATATATTTTTAATTTATTTTAGCCATGACATGCTTGACCACAGAAGTTCGAAACATTCGTTTTTTCAATGCATGAATTGTTAAAAAAATGCTTTTCTGGCATAACTCCTGAACGCGTGAAGTTATCGATATGCGGTTTAGAGCTTTTTCCTGCAAATTTGATCTACTTTCTGTTTCTGTTGAAAAAATTATATCATTATATTTGAAATTTCCGAGAAAAATTAAAAAAAAACTATGAACTTTTGAATTGGCGCTCCGCAGCGGGAGCAGCAAAAACTAATTTGTCATGGGTATATTTTGTTCTTAATAAACAAGGATTCCTCTCTCAAACGAGTCCTAGTTTGCACAAATATATTGAGTCAAACCAAGAGTCAAACTAAAGATATAAGCATTTCAATCAGTCAGACTTCGACCTTCCCCCTCGCCCTTATTTGGTGCCCTACAATCAAGTGATGAACCAAAAAGATGCAGAATTTCACGAGGATTACAGTGGTGGTATTCTTTTATCAACTTATAGTAAAACATTTTTGAGTAAAATGCATTTTCTACCCGACCATAGCTATTACGCCCCCTAGCGGTAGAGGTATGAACTTGAAAATAATTCCAGTGTTTTCTTTTAGTCACTTTAGTTACATCATTTTTTACCGCAAGTCTCTACGATTAGTGGTTTCTGAGATACAGCCGCTTACCTCGCTTATTTGCCCACCATGTACAACTATCGCCTTCAATCTTTAGGATCCGTCCTATATACCACTGCTCAGTGTAATAAACAGCGTAATACTTTTCTATAGTAAGAATAGTAATTTCTCTTGGACGTTGTACTGAAGTGTTAAAAATTTTATTTCGGAACCTTAGCGTTAATATTCTGGATAGCGATGTATTTAAGAAAACACGTGTACTTAGCTTTTAATCTCTCAAAATTTAAAACCGAACTACCATAACTAATACAAAAGATTAAAAATTTTGTACTTGCATGTTTTACTTCGTAATTCAAGAGATAATTAACAAAAGAATCAATAAAATAGCTTAGAAGCCGCTAAAAGCTCTAGGTGCCAGCTATAGGTAATTATTTGCTTAAAAACACCATACAATTAACCTAAATTACGAGTTATTCACCATATTTGCATAAATTACAAGAAATTTGCTAAAATCAAAAAACGGCAAATTATAACAAAATCCAATATTATATAGAAAATATATAGGTATATATTTTTTTAAATTACAAAAAATTACTAAACATTTCAATAAATTACAAAAAATTTAAAGAAAATTACCATAATTACAAACAATTACAAAAAATTTCAAATAATTACAAAAATTACAAAAAATTACAAATAATTACAAAAATTACAAAAAATTACGAGCAATTACAACCTATTGTACACCATATTTACAGAGTGGTTACCCCCTCGTTTATTCACATTTTTAATGACTATAATCAATCAATGATAGAAGCGTTATTTTCTATTGCAGTACCTATACAATTTCTTGATTTTAAGCCTTAAAAAGTGACCTTGAAGGTGGTTAATTTTTTACCTTAACATTTGAAGGAATAATAATTATGATCAAATGTCAAGTATGCAAGGACTTCAGGTTTATGTTATCTCTAGCTGCTTTTTCCATAAATTAAAAGAACCATGACAGCCTAAGTTGTAGATATGTTCTATATGGTGGTGGAGGATTCATCTTTGTGGATCAAATTTTTTACCTTTTTCTTCACCACAGTCTTATTACAAATATCAATATACGCCCTCTTCGATCCTTGTACAATTTACACCCTGAGAAACTACAATTCTCCCGTGAATGACGTACAACGAATTGAACATTTGGGTGTCAATACTTTTTTGTGTCAATGTGCTAGTTACGTTGATCAATCAGTGCACTGATTGTGAGAAATGTCAATGGTTATATTGAGGTTGCTGATGATATGGTGGATTATATTAAAAATAGCCTCAAAATAAGTATATGTAAGTGTTTTAAACTCCCAGAACCCACAACAACCGCAAAACCCCTACTCAAGTCATAAATTGAAATATCAACATCATCACGTTTAAAGCTAACAACGTTGGTTTTTGAAGCATTTAATACCAAAAAGTTGGAAGCACAGAGAGCTTGATATCTTGGTGGTGCCAAAGGTATCATTTGCGCAGGGGAGTTTGTTGATATATATCAGGAACAACAGTGGGCCCAGAACCGATCCTTGGGGGGACACCGGCTGTCGCCACCATAGGCGTTGGCACCCGATCTCACGACTACCATCCGACAGCGAGCCGGCAAGTAGGACCTGAACCAATCCAAAGCAACACCTCTTAACCATAAACTTTAAGCTTCTGTAGCAGTATTCCGTGATTCACGCAATCGAACGCTTTTGCCAATTACAGAACACTGATGCAGGCGCTTCACCCTCATTCAGCTCCAGATAAAATTTTTCCAAAAAGGAAAAAAAATGCATGGATAGTACTCCTCGAGTCCCGAAATCCAAACTGCTCAGACCTCAGAATGGAATGCCTCTGCAAAAAGGCCAAGACCCTTCTTTTTACTAGCTTCTCCACAATTTTTGAACGTGTCGGGAGTAGAGAGAGATGTGAGCATGTAACTTGAAGGGTCTTCATCATCCTCTAAATATAGATAAAAGGCAAAATGGAAATGTTTATACAATATAAATATACAATAATTCAATGACGTAAGCATAATAAGCAAGTCATGTATAATACAACATACAGCTAGAGATATGACGATACAAAGAAGGGAGAAATCAAGTGCACACAGCAGTGCAGTCGAAAAAACCATACATCACCATGCATCTGACAAAAGTCCTTTTGTATCCTTGTTTGTGGCCCGAGGGAACAGCAGTCAAAGAATTTCGTCCATCACGCAGGCCACAAAGGGGCCAGGGAAATTTTCAGCAGGATCACAGATCAGCCATTAAACAATAAGAACTCGATAATTTATTAGCTGAATGTAAGTGGTCTGAGAACAAAACTCAGGAAATTTCACACCGCTGTTTTATCAGAATGGTATTTTTTAATAATTCTTACAGAGACTTGGTTAGACCGGAAAAAGTGTCGAAATTTTGAGGTTTTATGGTTACAGTTAGTTGCGCCGAGGGTACAGCAGGTCGAAAACTTGATTTCTACATACTTTCGACAATATATACAAGATAAAAAATTAAATCTTCTACCTGATTTGCTTCAAAGTCAAAGTCAAAAAGTGCTTTATTGTTTGAAGAACCAACTCTTATAAACAAAGCTGTACCTAAACTACATACATAATTAAGAAACTAACCTACATATAAAAAAAAATCACAGTATGTCAAAATAAAAAAAGCGGGCGGATATGTAAATTTAAAATATAAATTAAAGTTAAAAAAAAAATGTAATTAAAAATACAACAAAAACAAACATACTTATCACTTTAAAATATTTAAATTCAAGTAGTCAAGGCATACAAAAAACACAAAATAAAAATAAAAGGTTTAAAAAAGAACACAAAGAAAAGCTATTATATAAAAACATACAGGTTCTCAAAATACATCATTAAAATATTCATCCAGGTCATAATATGCCTTTTCCAACAGAAATCTTTTTACTTTTCGTTTAAAAATCACATCACTATCACAATTTCTAGCATTATCAGGCAAACGATTATACATTTTTATGCTGTCATATATTAGCGAACTCTTTGCGAGTGTAGAACGTGGTGTTGGCAGTTGCAATACATTACGGTTGCGGGTGTTGTACTTGGATACGTTAGGAGTGTTATTGCACTTTTTCCGAATTAAGATGACTGTTTCAAGAATAAAAATACAAGTTAGCGTTAGCAACCCTTCCCGCACAAAATATGGTCTACAATGATCTCTGGGTTTTAATCCACAAAGACACCTTATTGCTCACTTCTGGAAGATAAAAACAGAGTTAATAAGCTGTTTGGCACTATTACCCCAAAAAGGGATACCATATCTCAAGTTTGCCTCAATTAATTGTAATGAAACGTATTTAATTATTTTAATTAATTAGTTGAGCGCCACTTTGTAATGATTATCTAGCTCATTCGCCAATTTGTAAAGATAGTTAATTTCTTTAATTTAATTAAGCATGAAATTAGGTGTGAGTTAGATTACTTCCTCTGTCGGTTAAATTTATAAAGGGCGCCAGAGCTCCTAGAGACAACACGAACTGGGCATGAATGTTTAAATACAAGCACCAATAAAGACAGAAATATCAATTTACTCTTATAATTCTTATAATTCATGATGTCCCACAGATCTCAGTTTTGCGGTAAATCAAAGAAATCAACTTAAAAACAAACTATGTGATTAAATTACAACTTATGGTACCATGTGCACTGCAGTTATCAATATAATTAAAATTAAATTACAATTGCAATCAAATACAATTGATTACTGAAAATATAGTTTACAAATATTACTTGAAATACAGTTTATAAATAAGTTTGTTATGTGATGAAAATTAAATTAAATTTAGTATAAAAGATTAACAAATTTTGAATAAATAAATAAGATGTGTATACTGGTCTTTACAAGTTTTTATTTTACTGATTCATACCTATCTTGTCCAACTATCCTATAACTATGAAACTGTATTGGGACCTTTACTGGAACCTGCTTCTGCCTATTCCCGAGTTAAGTATCTCAAGGACGTCTTAGGACTTCTCTCAGTATCGCCTCCCTCAACCGGTTCGGCACAATGACGTGGACAATCGTAGTTTTCCAGCAGTGTTCACATAAAAAAAATAATAACAAATCTTTAGACCAGTGTAAATTGCCAGTAAATTAGAGAAATATCCTGTGATCTCAGTTGGACAATTACAATTGGAGGAAGTGATCAACAATTTGAAAATTTACTGATTACAGCAGGTATAATCGAAAACTTAAATTACGAATTTAAATTGGGCGAAAATTATAAAAAACTACAGTTAAGCAAAAATTATAAATAACTACTGTTAAGCAAAAATTATCAATAGCTACTGTTACCCAAGATATTCCTCTTCCTTACTTTGAGGCATGAAATTCAAAAGAAAATTATGCAACTTGTTTTAAAACAGTGGCTCTCGGCAAATTTAAACAAAAGATAATTTAATTTTTATGATAAATATGAGTATCGAGGTATAACCTCTCTATAAATGAGTCATATTATAACTCAAAATAAGTAATATCTATTGCTTTTCTTTAATATGGCCCCTGGCACATAAACGATAATTGAAAAACTAGAAAAATCGAGGTACTACCATGACCGGTAAGTGCTAATGATTGGTGTTACAAAATGAATTGAAATATTAATGAAATAAGCCTGAAAAAACCTATGATCAACAATACTACAAAGGAAAATCCGGAGAAATTCTACTCAAATTCAATTAACTACCTTTACAGGAACATATAAAATTCGCTCCGAGAATCTCCCAAGTAATACTGTTCAATTTAAATGAAAATATGTAAAATCATATGTATGACCACTAAACGATGAAATTATTACGTTCTCTATATATTTGGATTAAACCATTATCAAATTACACGAATTTGATCAATAAGATACGTAATTATCCACCAATAAATCGGTATTCAAACCTAAAGGCCACTACAAAAAATTAAGATTATTGAAATCGTAAATCACTCGAAAGTGCAACACAAAAGTGTTAACGATTATCAATTCTGTATTTAAAATATGAAAAGACTATTGAAAAATATGCAGGATGAATAAAATATTTTAAGATCAAATCATTCGCACTTACCGGCTCGACCGTTACCACCAAGATGACCCACCTTCGTTTCAAAATTTTGTACGTTCTACCTATTTCGATTTTCAATGCTCTCATTGGGCAATTTGTGACAGCCGCTATCGGAAACCCGGCGTCAAACTAAGGAAACACTCAACATACGCTAAATGTAGCAATCTATTGTAGATTACATGCTAAAATTACAGGTATTGAACAACGCACTACGTCCTTCAATTACCAACTATACGAGATAAGCCCGTTTCCGAACAGATGGCATTCACTCAACAAAGAAATCTGCAATTATACGAATTCGCGAATTATGGATATAAATCTGCGTACCTGTTTTCCTTAAATAGTTAATTGTGCGAAATATATGCATTCACGAATAGGTGTCACTGCCGATCAATATACTGAACATTGAAAACCATTGATAAATAGATAGACTTTAGTGGAGCGAAATAGACTGATATATGATAACTTATATTCCGTTACATAATGAGAAATAAACTGTCCTTGAAATTGCATGATTTAAATTTTTTGTAACTATTCTTATTGCATAACATGCGGATGCCAATTTCTTAGTAAGTCCATTGATATGCTCTGAAAACTTAAGTTTAGTGTCAATACATATTCCCAAAAACTTAGTGACCTCTTTAGTTTCAATCGTATTACCCTCCAGTTGCAAGTTATTGATGTTGCATTTAAAATTTAAGATGTTAGTTTTGTTAATATTTAAAATTAGGCAATTAGCATCACACCTTTTTTTTACTTTCGGCAGGTCGGCAGATATTTGGGTTGTCAGTACCTGTATATCTTGGCTCAACCATAAAACTGTAGTGTCGTCTGCAAGTAAATAATATGGCCTGTAATATCAATAGTGGCCAAGTCATTTATATACAAAATAAATAAAAGAGGCCCCAATACCGAACCTTGGGGCACGCCAAAAGGGTTAGTAAGCATCCCTGACTCCGTTTCCTGATGATTTACGAATTGCTGCCTATCGGTTATGAATGCCTCTAGCCATTTTAACGCGATTCATCTGAAACCATAGCGCTCTAGTTTGTTTAGCAGTATTCCGCGATTTACGCAGTCAAACGCCTTTGAAAAATCGCAGAACACTGCCGCAGCCACGTCTCCACCATTCAATCCAAAGTATAACCTCTCAAGAAAACTGTATATTGCATCTCCAGTACCTTTAGAATTTTGAAATCCCCATTGCACAGAATTCAATATATTATGTCTTGTCATAAAAGATAGCATTCTACTTTTAACTAGTTTTTCAATTATTTTAGACATTGTTGGAAGTAGTGAAATTGGTCTGTAACAAGAGGGGTCCGCAGGATAACCCCCCTTAAAAACCGGTTTAACCAAACCCATCTTTAAACACGAAGGAAATCTTCCTGTACCAAAAGAGTCATTAATGGCCTGACATAGCGCATTTAGGGCACAATCTGGCAAGCACTGAAAGATCCCCCTCCAGCCGAGTTTTTAGTCTATATCTATATATATTTTAATTCTAAGATATCAGTGTCAAACAGGCTAAAACTTTCTAACACCGATACATCACTAAGATAAGAGAGAGGGTTCACCTGAGAGTTTAAGTTAGCCGTGAGGTTCTTCAGACTGAGAATGTCTTGATCTGTCCGTTATTTCATCAACTATTTTCCATCCTTCTTTAACTTTGTTTCTAGCATCCATCATTCTCTTCTCATAGTACTGCTGTTTTGCCTCTTTAATAACTCTTCTATAAACTCTCTTATATGAATCAAAATAGGTAACTATGAACTCACAATCAAAGCAGAACTTTCTCAAGCTATGCAGACACCTTAAATTACCAGAAGAAATTTTAATTCCCTTTGTTATCCAAGGCTTTTTATTTTTTTTTCTTTATTTTTTAAGTGGAAAATTTCTGTTAAATAGATCTACTAATGTACTGTTAAAACTATCCAGAGGGTCAACATTGGGTAATATTCTTGGCCAGTCGATATTAGCCGCAGCTATTTTAAAATTATTAAAGTATTTTGTACTAAATATTCTTCCATATTTTGTTACTTTTTTTCTGGTAAGATTCAAATTAAAACTAGCCAATATGGCCTCGTGATCCGAGAGGCCAGATGGTACTACAGATACGGCCGTCTCCCTATCACCAAAATTAGTACAAAAATAGTCAATTAGAGTACTGGAGGTACAAGTAATTCTAGGTGGTTCTCTGACCAACATGTTAATATTAAAAGATATCAGCAAATTATTAAGATTCCGGGCTTGAACAGGATCTTGACTTTCAAAATCAATATTAAGATCATCCGCCAGCACTATATTGGCCTTCAAAGGAAGAACCGAGATCAGAGTTTCCAGCCTCACCAAGAATTCGCTAATACATCCCTTAGGTTAGCAGTACACAGTTACAGTTGGTCCGCCATTAGGTAATTCCGACCACAAACTTATTACAACGGTTTGTGAATTGCCACTCATACAGAAGGATTCACCATTGCCTCGCAAATCTGGCATTACAATTCTGCAAACTGGGACGATCTAAGGGAGTTCTACCTAGATTTTCCTTGGCTCGACGTCTGCTTTGGCGCTGACGACCCGTCAGTCTGCTACGAAAAGATCACGCAAGTAATCTCCTCAGGAATGGAAGCATACATCCCAAATTTCATCAAGTTACCATCAAAAGGAAAGCCCTGGTTAGACAGAAGATGCGAAAGAGCTGTGGGTAGCAAACAGCAAGCCTACAAGTACTGGCAGCAAAATCAGACCGCTGAAAATCGCAATTATTTTGTCGAAGCGAGAAACGAATGCAAGCGTGTTATCGACGGAACTAAGGACAAACACAATCAAAGGATCAGGAATAAACTTTTTGCAATGCCCCAGTGGCTCCAGGAATTTCTGGTCGGTAGCAAAGGCAGTAAGTAGCAACTTTACAGAAACGTCTCTCCCACCTTTGACAGACGAACGTGGCATCACGGCGACTACAGCCAAGGAAAAAGCAAACATGCTCGCCAAAATGTTTTCTTCGCACTCTACCCTAGACGTCCCCCAAGGCAAGACTCTCCCCACCATATCGAACATCAACACTATCATGGCAGAAGTCAAATTTCATCACCGTGATATTCGTAAAATCCTTAAAAATCTAGATACGCAAAAGGCATCAGGACCGGACGAAATACCTGCCATTGTGTTAAAGAACTGCGCCAACGAACTAACACCTGTTTTTTCCAGGCTTTTTAATCTGTCTTACGGAAAAGGGATTTACCCATCTTCTTGGAAAGTCGCTCGAGTGCAACCTGTTCCAAAAAAAGGCAAGAAAACCACGCCCTCAAACTATCGTCCAATTGCCTTGCTTCCAATAATCTCCAAAGTCATGGAACGTGTAGTCAATCAGCAACTACTCAAGTACCTCGAGAACAACAAAATAATCAGCAATAATCAATACGGCTTTCGCAAAGAGAGATCGACAGGAGATATATTGGCCTATGTCATTCATATATGGAGTAGGGCAATTGAGAACTACGGAGAGTCTCGAGCGATTGCGTTGGATATTTCAAAGGCATTCGACAGAGTTTGGCATGACGGACTGCTCAACAAACTACCGTCCCTCTGACTGCCAGACTCTCTCTGCAGCTGGCTTGCCAGTTTCCTTAAGAGCCGATCTCTGCGCGTTGCAGTCGATGGACACATCTCGGACACATTCACCATCAACGCGGGCGTGCCTCAGGGCGCAATACTTTCACCAACTCTGTTCCTCATCTATATTAATGACCTGCTGACCGAAACAAACAATCCTGTTTACAGTTTTGCAGATGACAGTACCCTTGTCTTCCACTTTAGATCAGAAAAAACCCTTACCAGCGACTGAGACTCATCACCGGGGACAGCAATTAATCAAGACCTGGAGAAAGTTCAAACTTGGGGCGACCGAAATTTGGTCCAGTTCAATACAGCAAAGACTCAAACAGCCACGTTTACCAAGAGGGCCAATACAGCGGGCCCTGACATCATTATGGCAGGGTCGGCCATTCCTTCATCCTCGTCAATCGGACTGCTGGGTATCTCGGTCAACAGCAATATGTCCTGGCATGACCACGTTGCTAACATCGCAAAATCAGCCTCCCAGAAGCTTGGTGCGCTATTTCGCAACAAAAAACTCTATACACCGCAGCAGTTGCTCTTGCTCTACAAAGCGCAAATAAGACGTGCTTAGAATATTGCTCACATATCTGAGGTGCCGCACCAAAGCACACCCTAAAGCTGCTGGATTCCATTCAGAAGAGAGCTGTGGGTCTCGTCGGCGACCCGGAGTTGACCCGGAATCTGTATAGTCTGGAACACCGCAGACATGTAGCCGAGATATCTCTGTTTTACAGATACTTTCACGGCAGATGTCCCCAGGATTTGGTCCGCCTCATCCCGCCCCTGGCAGCTCCTGTCAGACAGTCACGACAGACGGCAAGAGCGCACCAGTTCGTCGTACAACTGGAAACACCTAGAACATCGCTTTACAGGAACTCCTTTGTCTGGAGCACTGCATCACTGTGGAACGCATACTTTGATATGTCTGCAACACTAAAATTATTTAAAAAATCTTCCCTCAGCAATATCATAGTGCCTCCATATCCTGTCTCCTCCCGACAAAAACAAGAACAGAGCACATAATCTGGAATATGACATGGCTCATTTATCTTTAGCCAATATTCTGTTAATAATAATATGTCAGGCTTACCTTCCACTTCAAGAAATATTGAAAGTTCGCCAATCTTATTTCTAATAGACTGGATATTCAAGAGCAAAAGGCATACTTTATTATTACATGCTATTTGCAGCTTGGCCATATTGTCTAAAAAAATTACCGGAATGAGCACTGATATCAGTTTGATCTGACAATACAGTAATTTTTCTTTCTGAATGTGCCGCTGAAACTTGGTTGGCTTTAGTATGACCTAATGTGCTTATTCTAACTAAATTGCTATTTTCTGGCCCTATGCAATAGCCATTAGAATATCTTCTAAGATGACTAGTTATTATATTTTGACAATTTAACTAAACCCATTTTATTTAAGTAAATACTATTTTTTTTAAATTAATTGTGCCTAAATTTATTATCTAAATCAAGAAAAACAACATTATTACAAAAATATCTAATCAAATTTGCTGTGTTATAAAGCTTGTCGTTTACGAGATATAAAACACTGTTATTCTCCATATAATTTTGATTATTTGGAAAAGAGCATATTAAAAGGTTCGTATGAAAACATTTATTTGCTAGCACTGTAATGTCTCGTTTAGAAATATCGGTGTTGTTAATTCCAGCCAGAATAATTACAAAATCTCCTTCAGTCAGTTCTTCTATAAAGCAGTCAACACTGGTTACAATATCTTTAAATTTGGCGTAGGGCTTGCTGAATATGTGTAACTTAAATTCCTCATTAAACGCATTTAGAAGAGGATTATATAGACATCTTCCGTAGTCGTCAGTTAACACTACAACTTTTGGGCTTTGAGAACTGCCATTGAAAATACACTGCTCCAATAAATTAACGCACCACCAAAAAATAACCAAAAGTTTAAAGTAAATTTTTGTCCAAACTACTTGCTCGATTTGAATGAATTTTTTTTTGCATGACAGGTTGACTTCTAGAAAGTTAGTGTACTACTGTATTTGCATAAAAACTTATTTTTCTATAAATACAGGGTGTTGCAATGATGACAAGTTTTTTTCATAAAATTTGTAACACCCTGTGGAGTTCAACAGTTACAATATCAACTTAAAATTAAAATCAAAATGTAGCTTTATCCTTTTGGAACATTTTGTTTTTTGATTTACTCTGTTATCTTGGTCACAACAAGAGAAACACAATTTTATAGCATAACATGTTATAATTAAAATTTTATTATCCAAATGTAACAAAGAAACAAAATGTAAAAAAAAACCAGTAGCGAGTATTTCCGCCTCTGGCACGAATAACTGCTCTGACGAACTGTTTCACCACAAATTTGTAAACCATTAGCATCTCGAAGCTGGGTTTGAAGGGTCCGGACTGTTACAAAACGTTGTCTTAATGCCGCTAGTCTTAAAAACCGCTCCTGAATAGGGGTTGTTATTCGATTCCTTCCTTGTCCCGGTCTGCGACCATGGCTTCCAGTGTCTCTAAATCTTTGTATAACTCGCGAAACGGTTGTATGACATACATTAAATCGTCTACCAATTCTTCGGTAATTCCAGCCTTCCTCCAACAATATTAATGCTTGAGCACATTCTTCGCGAGTAAGATTTCGTGTTTCACGTTGCATACTAATTAAAATGAAGGTTTTTGCAAAAAAAAAACGTAAGGACTAACACTGAAAATACACTTCTATGAAATGCGTTTTGACACCTGTATTTAGCTAATGACAATTTACTATAACTAATGTTTTTTCATAGCCTGCTACTCACTTTAGTGCGAATAATGCAAATTTAAATTAATAAAAACCAGTTATGTTATAAAATCGTGTTTCTCTTGTTGTGACCAAGATAATAGAGTAAATCAAAAAACAAAATGTTCCAAAAAGATATTACATTTTGATTTTAATTTTAAGTTGATATTGTAAAACTCCACAGGGTGTTACAAATTTTATGAAAAAAACTTGTTATCATTGGAACACCCTGTATTTATAGAAAAATATGTTTTTATGCAAATACAGTAGTACACTAACTTTCTGGAAGAGTCAACCTGTCATTCAAAAAAAATCGTTCAAATCGGGCAAGAAGTTTGGACAAAAATGTACTTTAAAGTTTTGGTTATATTTTGGTGGTGCGTTAATTTATTGGAGAAGTGTATTTACTGGTTTGCTGTCGCTCCTTGTAACAATATTATGTTCTTTGCCCTGAGGCGGTTGAGTTTTTTCCATTTGGGTGTTGTTATCAGTAACTGTTGTTAAGGTTTCTGTTTGTGTAAAGCAATCCTGTCGTTGCAGATTTAAACTGTTAAATAGTTCTTGTCTTTTTTCCAGTATTTGACCCTGCAGTTCCTCTAGTTCATTACGATAATTTTTATTTTCACCTTCAAGGGTGGATATACTTATTAGCATGCTTTTAGTCAATAAAGCTGTTTCAACTTTGTCTTTTTCCAGTTGTTGAATTAGTGTTATGTACAAAAAAACAATCTTAGAATAACCAAAAATAAATAAATAAAAAAATATAAAATATGTTATAAATTTCAACAAATTAAAATCAGGAGACTACGTTAATATAACAAGATACTGGAACGCAGTCGAGTGCAAATTTTGCTGTCAAGCTAATCCGGCGCCAAAACAAACATACAGGTTAAGTAGTAATTTAGCAGGTTATAATGAAAACTCACTGCTTTTTATGCAATCCACTAAATTTTCAGTGACACAGAATGATTAAAAATAAAATACGATACTTTACTAAATTTAAAAATCACTTTTATGGTTAAAAATTAACGCTTACGCCACAGCACCAATAACAACGTCACACCAATACTACGTTCCATATACTCGTCGAGGTTGAGGTGAGGTTGACACCCATTTTACGACGCCGTTATTGTACTAATAATTTTTCTTCACAACACTACGTGAAATAATAAAACTATTTTTCCTTTCTCCTGGTTTATTTTGTAGATAATTGCAAAATATTTTAGTAGTATCTGTGCTTTGTAATTTGATTTATATGATTAGTGACGTTTGGATCCACCCGATAACACCGGTGCCGGATTCTGGCTATATCATTCATCATGGTCATTATCTAAGATCAAGGATGTCTTAATGCAAGCTAATACTTAAAAATACAATGATTGACCATTCTTATTTTTTATAGGAAATACGCTGTACAGACTGCGATTGCCGAGGCCCAAATTTGTGGCTCTGCCTGAAAAAAAAATGTGGACACATTGGATGTGCTGAAAAATCAAATGATCATAGTACCCTTCACAATGCCGTACGTATTATCCACTTGTTATACTCTTTAAGGTTTAATATTTACTAATATATTTGTTTTTTTTTTTTTTTGAGAACTATAAGGAATTATAAATCGTACAAAACTGCGCACGACAGAAGCACGCAATTAAAAAAAATACCATCGGCAGATTAAACAATAAAGTGTATATAAAATATATGGTGCGTTACTTCATAGCGATAAGTTAGGGGCCACATCTTTTAAATAATATAAAGTTGGCATTATTCCCAATAATTCAGCCGCTTTTCATATGTTTTTATATATTTTGCGTTGGTTGCTTCCTTTTTGCCTTACTCGACTATCGAATCTCGCGACAAAAATTTCAAAATTATCAATTTAATTCTTGATTTGCTGAATTAGTTTAAAATCGATGGGTGTTGGCAGTTTAATGTTTTTTTTGAAAGGTGTTATGCCTTTCTTGTACGTAATTATTTGTTCTTAGAAGGCTGCTTATGAAACTGCCTTCCATTGTTTCATAGGAAGTAATGGTCTATTTCGTTTTCCAGCTCTTAACTGTCTAACATAATTATTTTTCCAGTATTACAACTTTGGAACAAGTAATGTAATAGCTTAAAAGTGCCTTAAGTTAGAACCATGGTGTACGATATATAGGTAATGTGGCGGGCCGGCCAAAGTGTCTCGATTCCACAAACGCGGCCGGTTGCAACACGTTTTTTTATGATTGAACCTAAAGATTTTTTTTTCCAATTAATTAAGGAAAATGAACCTAGCCCCGGAGAGGCGTATTGCAAAGCCCGGCCCCTGTCGTGGGGTCGTTTGAGCGCCACCCGTTCTAGCCAGCTAAACGGAAAAAGCTCGGCTGGTGTTGTACCGAGTGGCTAGATTCGCTCATAAAATTAACCGGTTCTTAGTACTTAATTTCAAACTTTCAAGAAAATTAGAATAATTATGGCACTATAATCAACCAACTTAATCTATCAAGAAAACACAATCTAAAAATTTAATGGACACTACATTTGCTACTAAATCCTTTTTTTTGCAAACACAACAACAATCTATCTGGAGAAAATGGTTATATTAAAAATGTGGTTGAGTAGACAAAAAAATGTTAAATGACTTAAAGTAATTAATAAAATAAACAGAGTACAATATGAAGATTGTACGTACAGAGACCAATTCAGTTGGAAAACCTCGGTTCTATATGCCTTATCACTAAATGCACTAGACACTACTTATCAAAGTGATCACTTGATGCAGACTAAGCTTCTTACAACTAGGTATGCGTGCGCTAATAGCTGCACTGATGGTGATAATATGCCGCAATGAGCGGACACAATGATTACCATCATAATAAAGCTTACCCAGCATTGCTGTAATTTGCCAGTTTTTCCAGCGTGAAACATACTTTGTACATTTCCAGTTTCCCCTTTCTCATTAGGTCAGTACCTGGAAGTTTCTTCATACCTTATCTCACTTAAGGGTAATCTGGTACTGCAGACTATTCTGTGAATCTCAGCTACAGGTGCCGAATAAATATTTTTCTTTTAATCGTGAATGTTGGACAACTTTTCCATTGTTTTTAATTTCCTTTCAATAATTTAATTATCGTATATTATCGTATTAGTCCTAGGTTAAAAGATATGAAGAGGAGAATTTGCCTTTATGTGAGTGAGTTGTTACGTTTTTAGTACTGGTTTAATACATTTGGCTCTGTGTATTCTAGTCCAAGTTCAAAAGTTATAGAAATTAGAAGATTATAATGTGGGTGAAATTATTGTATTCATTCTAACTGCTTCTTAATTTCAGATCATTGGCAACTGATACCTTTTAAAGGCAGGGTATTAAATGAATTATTTTTGAAGTGAAAACTTCCTTAGGCGCGGTTTGCGTTTTTCTTGCGAATGGAATTCAGTAAAGCTATCACGCGTCACGCTCGGATATGTATGGCATGTTCCCGTATAGGTAGAGGGCTGAAATTTTCAGGGGATGTAGCCCCTCCCCACCGTTTGGCCAGGAGGAGGGGAGGGGAGAGAAGGAAAAACTTAAATAATTAATTTCGGGAGAACGGGACTAGAGGCACGGAGTCGAAATTTTTATGGTAGGTGCGCGCCATGGGGGGCCACCTTAGTCCATGGGGACCGGGTTCTAATTTAAGGGGGGCTTTTGGGGGTAAAACTGTGTTTCGCCCGTATCTCTGCAACGAAGGTGTTTCCTAGTCGATCTAGGTCGATTTTCTAAACAAAAAGAGATGTGCTCTTAGGCACTAAAATTTACCATAGGGCTAGTTCTAAAGTCATTTTGTAAATAAAACAAAAAGCTTTAGCATTATATGAATATTTTAATAAGTTACTTTACTTGAAAATAACTAGAAGCTCATAAAAACACAAAATATAAACATTAAATGAATGTAGGTAGTCAGTGCTACGATATGAACAATATCAGTCGAGGCAAGTTTCGAACTTGAAGAATATAAATAATACTCTTAAAAACTAAAGCAATGCATAAACAGTTATAATACTAACCTAGTATATGATTATAAATATAACCTTGAAGCTATGTGCAGTTAAATGTCTGTTTAGAGTTCCTGCGGAACAGCTACGTATCAACTCTGTTAGCTGATTTAGCTTTGATATGAAATACAATAATTTACAAGCAATAATAACAGGATAACTATTACCTTAATGCCCACCTATAAGCTAATATGTACACTATGTTCACCATTGACCAGAAATGTTTAATGTTCAGCAGTTTATCTTCCAACACTGGGGGAGTCACTTTGAAAAACACTTGCTAGGCCTCTTGCTAGCTTCTATGTACAATGTAGGAATGTAGTAGATTGAGAGGGTATGCAGTTATTGTATAACAGCATGACATGGATGCCTTGTGAAATGCGGTTTTTGGTACACGCATAAATGATTGTAAAACCACGCTATGCAGGTAGCATAGGTAAGCTGAAATCGGCGTAGGGGATATAGCCTTTGTGAGAACTTGAGTATATTGGCAGACTAGTGACGTTTAATCCTTATATGAGAATAAGGCAAGAGTATGGCAACCCAGTGGTATACTCGTGATAGAGAATGTTGAAAACCCATGGGCAATACCCTTGGGGACTGTACAGCGCATGGTACAGCCTTTGAGAGAATATGGATTCCGAGACAAGGCTCGATTAATTGTGGTTCGAGACAGGGCTCGATTGTAGAACTCCCATGGATGAGACCAATTGGGACGCCATTGCACGGCGTAAGACTCGTGAGAATAATGGCAGTCAGGTTGCCGATAAATACCTTTCTGTAGACTTGATATGACGATGATTATGCCTGGATATCACTATGTCACTTGAGTAACGAACTAAAGAGATTAGTGGATCTCAAAACGTGAAAACTGGCCATGTCGGCGGGAACAGCGCCTTAGAGCGACTTACATGGCTGGAGTTCAAGACTTGACTCAATTCTAGAACGTGGGAACTAGATCAACTTGAAGAAGTTGTTACCGCCCCTTCTGGTGGGAGAAGATGCATCGCTTCGGGCATGGAAAGGGCAATAATGTAAATACAGAGATATTGTGTAAAAACCTAACATGACCGGTTGTCTAAATTAATATTATGAATTTTAATACAAATCCGGTTGAAATCTGCTGACTAGTTTTCATGAAATTCGATTATTAGAGATCTCAATTTTTGGGAATTTTAGGTTGGGTGAAGTGGCTATCCTGTAGGATGCGCTGTGATTGGTCGACTCGGTCGCCGGGGTATAGCGGGAAGCGCTGTGATTGGTCGGAGGCCTTTCGAGGACGCTTTATATTGAGCTATCTAGACTGCTGGCGCAGTGGATAAACGTTGTAAACAAGAGATGGCGATAGTAGTATCGCCTTGGATTTTAATTTCTTGGAATATGAGGCCAGTGGCGTGGAATGTTAAATTGTACAAAAATTAAATCGTTAGATTTGAAGAAGTGTTCAAAATGGTTTTTGATCAGAAGGCTCGGATCGAAATTCTGACAAACGATGACCCCGCTTGTTGAAGTTTTCACTTCTATCGTGTGGTCTTAAGCACACACAAAATTTTTGAAGTGAAAACTTCTTTAGGCGCATTTTGCATTTTTTTTGTGGGGGTTGAATGAGACCGAGCCGTCACGCTCGGATATGTAACGTCACGCGTCACGCTCCTTCTACTGGCATGTTCCCGTATAGGTAAAGGGCCGAAATTTTCAGGGGATGTAGCCGGGGTAAAAAGAAGATCCTGGACGGAAACGGGACCCCGTACCCCCCTCCGTTTGGCCAAGGGAAGGGTGAGAAGAAAAAATTTAAATAATTAATATCAGGAGAACGGGAAGAGGTACGGAGTCGAAGTTTTTATGGTAGGTACGCGCCATGGGGGGCTACCTTAGGCCATACGGGAGATCGGGGCTCTAATTTAAGGGGGGATCTTGGGGGAAAAACCGGTCCCGTATAGATAGGTAGAGGGCTGAAATTTTCAGGGCATGTAGCCGGTATAAAAAGAAAATCCTGGACGAAAACTGGACTCCGTACCCCGCCCCCCCCCCGTTTGGCCAGGGGAGGGGGGAAAATAATTACTTTCGGGAGAACGGGAAGAGGTACGGGCTCGAAATTTTTATGGTAGGTGCGCCCCATGGGAGGCCACCTTAGACCATACGGGGGAGGCTCTAATGTAAGGGGGATTTGGGGGGAAAATCGTTTTTCGCCCGTATCTCTGCAACGAAGGCTCGGATCGAAATTCTGACAAACGATGACCCCACTTGTTGAAGTTTTCACTTCTATCGTGTGGTCTTAAGCACACACAATTTTTTTTGAAGTGAACACTTCTTTAGGCGCGTTTTGTGTTTTTTGGTGGGGGTTGAATGAGACCGGGCCGTCACGCGTCGAGCGTCACCCGTCACGCTCGGATATTTAACGCAACGCTCCTTCTACTAGCATGTTCCCGTATAGGTAGAGGGCTGAACTTTTCAGGGCATGTAGCCGGGGTATTAAGAAGATTCTGGACGAAAAAGGTACCCCGTAACCACCCCCCCCCCTCCCATTTGGCCAGGGGAGGGGGAGAAGGAAAAACTGAAATAAGAGAACGGGAAGAGGTACGGGGTCGAAGTTTTTATGGTAGCTGCCCCCTTGGGGGCCACCTTAGACCGACCATTCGGCGGGAGGGGGCGCTTTAATTTAAGGGGGGATTTTGGGGGAAGTCTATATCTCTGCAACGAAGGCTCGGATCGAAATTCTGACAAACGATGGCCCCGCTTGTTGAAGTTTTCACTTCAATCGTGTAGTATTAGGCACACACATTTTTTTTAATGTATCTAAATATTTCGATACGCTCGCTGCTAGTGAAACCTAATAAATGTTTACGATTAAAATATTAATTTCAGTGTATATAAATGTATTTTAGAAAGATCTTTCTCATTGCATTCACATGAATTTATCAACCCGGCGTGTATGGTGCTACGAATGCAAATGGGAAGTGTTCTTGAATCAGCACAAACGCGAGAGTTATGTCAATGGTTACGAGAGTGATCACGACGAAGTTGAAAATGTTACACTTAAAAAAGATTCAGGACATGGTAGCTATGCTACCTTGAGGGCTAACAGTCCTGATAGAGGTATGTAATATATTATAAAATAAGTGGTACTTTTGGAATTACGTTATATGAAGGAATTGTTTATTATAAGATGACAAAGTCTGACCGCTTAGTAATATTTATACCGTTAAAGCTTGGCCAAAGCAGTTATATTCATTAACTGTTGGCGTAATTGGCAATATAATAACACAAACAATTAAATATTAGCCAATAGTATCAGAAACAAAAAATTAACAATATAAATTATATCTAAGAGAATTTATGTTACTATCTTATTGCTAGATTTCTTATTTTAGAACTACATCTAAACAGTAGTTATCAGGGAGATGAGGCATTGAAATATTTCGATGCTATATTTCTATGAATTTATTTCGAACCGGCAAAAAGAATGTCAATATTATTTATGAGTAACATCCATGACACGTCTAAGGATCAATTATTTGAAACCCCTGATTTTCAGGCCATACAAGTTCTTATAAGAATAACTCTAATTTTGTCAGTTTAATGTAGTATTATTTAGGCCCAAAATACTTTTAAATCTAATTTCCTAATCGCACATAAAGTTTTATTAAATTATAGTTCCAATTTTTGAGAACAGTGTGGGACTTAATGTTGGCATGAGTGGTGATGGAGACGCATCTGATTCCAGCGATATTGGAGAATCTGGAGACTATACTTTTGAGACTAGCAGTAGAGGATTAGTAGGCTTACAAAATATTGGTAAGTTCTGAATATGCATATTTTATAACCAATATTTAACGATGTTTAACGTTTTCAAAAAATGTTAATCTAAAATATTATATTCGAAGAATGTTTAAGAGGGAAGTAGTTAATTTTTCAATTGTATACTCATAAACTAAATTTCAGCCTTTTACTAAGGCATTTATTTTTTAATTGAAAGAATTTTTTTGCTAGTCATCGCCTATATGCGTTTTTTGATTGAATGATTTTTCAAATAACCTTTTTTTCTCAAAATAAAAAAAGGTAATTTATTGCTTATTATGTGGGAAAATGTGCGTGAGAAATGTCGTTTCTGATTCGGTCTAAGTGAATAGAGACCATATTGTAACATAGAACTAGACAACAATGCAGTAAAATGTGATATCTAGGTCAAGGTTAATTTATAACAAAATAATTATTTCGTGTTCATGAAATCTCTCATCCTTGAAGTGTATTCGCACACACGCTACATGTCGAGTGCCATAGGATCTCGCTTTAGTGTGTGTACCACTGCCAATAATAAAAAAAAGTTTGGTCTGCCAACAATGGGATTAATAAATTTTGTATTATTTATTTATTAAATTCACGGGTTACCCCCGTTTTTACAAATACAAATCTAATATCAAATCTACAAGATGGCAACAATTAAATAAATTTCCAAGACTAGATAATGTGAGTCTAACCGCGTTACAAAACCTACTGCCACTTTATAAATTTGATCTGTTTTTAAAGCCAGATAGGGTGCCACTAAAAACGTCTACATCTAGTTCATTAAGCAATCGAAGCGTTCTGCCAGTGGCGGCCATAATTAGTTGAGTGGAAAGGAACGGAGACGAGATCGAAGTTATCCAAATGACGATTTGGAACATTCAGACACACCTTAGAGAGGAGACGGGGAGAATCCTTCAGCCCATTAAGCAATTTATAGACAAAACACAAATCAAACTGCACGCGCCTCCTCAAGGGTTTCCAAGTTCAATCTGAGGAGCATCTCAGATCTGTGGTAGTCATCAAAGTTCACCCCCATTTTAAAAGCAGCACATTACAGGAACTTATTCTTTACCCTTTTCAAGGAGTCAATATATGTTTGATATTCATGTCACCAAATAATTGTAGAATATTCGAGGTTGGATCTCACGAGAGAGACGAAGAATCTTAGCTGTGTTCACGGGAAGTTCACCATAGCTTTCATCACAAACCCCAGAATGTTTAATCCTCGCAAGCAAATTTTAGATGCATGTTCTGCAAAACATAGCTTTTCATCAAACCATACTTCAAGGTCCCTTACAACCCCAACACATCTAAGATTCTCGTTATTTATTTTATATTCGAAATTGAACTTTTTATAGCCTCTGAAAAAACTTATGTAACAACACTTCCTGCCGTTCAACGTCTGGCCATTGGTCTGTGATCAATCCGAAAAAGCACTCAAATCACTCTGGAGCCTCACTTAGTCCTCCCACTGCTCAATCGGCCTATACATATTTAGATCATCTTCAACGGTCAGTGTTGAATGTTAGATCATAGTTGCTTGCTTTCGTTGACAAAGAGATTGAACAGTAAAGAGGCACAGTGTGAGCCCTGAGACACTCCTAACACAACCCTAATTGGAGTCTAACACCTAATTTGAGTGGAGACAAAGTTTTTAATTTTAAACCTTTGCAACCTACCCGCAAGAAAGCTCTTCAACCATGCAATGAGTGATGGATCAAATTCCATAGCCCGCAGTTTTGCCAAAAACAACTGAAAATTCACTCTGTCAGTATAGACAGAGTTAATCTGAAGTTTTTTCTCAAAGGCCTCAATTAGATCTACCTTATACGTCACCAAGTTCATTGTGTACTCTATAGAATAATGGTGTACTTTACGTGATCTTCAAGGTCAATGTTCTGATTGGGAGTCTGGTTTCTTGTATTTACCGATATCAAACGGTACCTTATAAAAAACTAAGATGGGAAAATGCAAACCATCTTTAGCCGTTTAGATTTTATAGGCTGTCAAACTTGGTAAATTGTCGGGTTTCAACTGTCAATATTTCAAAAACAGTTGGAGATAGGTATAGGATATTATACATGAAATATGTCTAGAATTCTTCGCACAATCCAAATATGTAATAATATACAGGGTATTCCATTAAAAAAAAA
>MU183863.1:33840-62905 GCA_016904865.1 Pissodes strobi | reverse complement strand
TTTGAAATCACCGAAGAGAGCTTAATCCAATCCTGATATAATATACAGGGTGTTCCATTTAAAAATATGAAACTTTTTTATGCCACGGTTTTTTGGGATAACCTGTATAAAAGAAAATATACTTAGTAAAAACTACATCTTATTTCCTACAACTTTTGTCTTTAACATTTTTTCTGAAATAGTCACATAAAAAAGATAAGGGGGGTGTCCATTTATAGTGAATATCCCTGTACTTTGCAAGGTAAAAAATCAGTCTCTTAAAAGCGGAAGTGTTCCTATGGGTATTAAAATCGCTAAGGTGAGCCCCTTATATAAAGGTGGTGACAAAGACTCAGCAGACAATTATCGCCCAATCTCAGTGTTACCGATAATATCTAAAAGATTTGAAAGAGCTGTAAATGATAGGTTGGTGAAGTTTCTGAATGCTCAGCAGTTTGTATATTCGCATCAGTATGGCTTTCGCAAGACTGGAGATACAACTTCTGCTGCAATTGATTTAATATCCGATTTACAAGTTAATTTAAATTAGTGAAGGGAAAATCGGGTGATTTTTAGAATCGAATATCTTGCATTCGAATATTTTTGAGAATCGAATGATTATTCGAATACCAAGAATCGAATTATTTGGAATAGTCGCAACATCCCAAATGTTTCAATTAGCGATTCAACCTCTCGAGATTTCGAGCGACTTTGAAGTCTCGTTCTCGAATTAAAATTTACAAATTGTCTGATTCTGGATTGTTTGATCTTGAAGTCTTCATTCTTGATACATTTAAGCATAAGCGCAAAATCTTTCACAAAGATTAGCGAAAGCATTCACGATTAAAAAATAAAATATTGGTGAAAAGTTGTTTTGTTTAGATATTATGTAACAGTTTATTAAAAATTTACTAAAATATGTATGTCTTACCTGCCGACTACCGCATTTAAAATTAATAATAAGTATGTTTACTACAGCAGAAAAATATTCAACAATTAAAAAACTACCACAGCAATTAAACTACTCTATTTTAAACTTTTTATAGTATAGCGTTTTCGATTATTGTTCACCATAATACAAAACAAAGCTCGCTATTATTTGTTGCTCAGACGGCGCTTATAATCGAACAAGTTATATTATAATCGCATTTGACGCGAATTGTGCCGATTCATATTTCATTTCGATTCAACCAGCATTCGAGGGACGATTAATTCATTGTTAGTGCATTCGAATATTTCTGATATTCAAATTCTTCGTTGAGAATCGAATGTATTCGAATGCAAGCCAGAATCGAATACTTCGATTATTTGTATTCGAATAGTCCCTTCACTAATTTAAATAGTAAAAAAAAGCAGCGATTGTGTCTCTTGACTTGCGAAAGGCATTTGATACGGTTGATCATGACATTTTGTTGAATAAGATGAAGCTTCTTGGCATACGTGGGTTGTGTCATAAATGGTTTCGGGACTATCTAACCAATCGAAAGCAATTTGTTTTTATTAACAATACTCGTAGTTCTACCTTAAATGTCACGAGTGGTGTGCCACAGGGCTCAATCTTAGGTCCAACCCTGTTCCTTATTTATATGAACTCTTTTTCAAATCTGAAGTTGAAAGGCAAAATAAGATTATATGCTGGTGATACTCTTTTGGTTTATAGCGGCTCTTCAATTGAAAGTATAAAAGAAGATAAAAACATGACTTGAGTCTCCTTGAACAGTGGCTAATATCTCATAAGCTTACCTTAAATGTTGAAAAATCGGGATATATATTTGTTTCCTCTCAAAAAATGTCAAATGAAGAACCATTGCTTTTCGGAGTTCATAAATTAAAATACTTAAGTTCTATTAAATATCTTGATCTTTGGATTGATGAGGTTCTTAGTTGGGAACAACACATTGAAATGTTAAAAAATAAATTGTATGCACCAGTGGGTGTTTTGAAACGACTTTCTTATACTGTTTCGGAACACCTAGCTAAGATCTATTTACTATTCTCTTGTTCACTGTCATATGCAATATTGACAAGTGTGTGGTTTCCAATAGCACAGTATTTGATAAAACCAATAAAAACTTTACAAAATCGAGCAATCAAAAATATTTATAATTTACCAACTCGGTATAGCACCGACATACTATATAAAAAATATAAAATTGTGTCTTTGGAGAATACTTATAATTATCAGATATCTGTTTATATATATCAAGTTACACAAGGACTTCGCCATTCCAATATTAGCTTCGACCTCAGAAGTACTGTGCATAATTATGATACTCGGGGACAGAATGGCTAAAATTCACTAAGACCCTCATCAAAGTACGGAAAACATAGTATTTACCATAATGGTGTAAAGGTTTATAATAAAATTCCTTTAGAATAGAGAACCCTTTCACTAGGGCAGTTTAAAAGAAGAGTTAAAATGTTTGTATCACAGTAAACTTACTGTGTTCTTATGCCATTCTTGCATTCTGGATTTATGTTTATTTTTTTTACCTAAAAGAGTGTTTAGGTATTCTATATTTTTTTCTATTATATTCTTAATTTATATTATGTTTCTACTATAATACTAAAAATTTGCATTATGTAGGTGTCTTTTATATTACTCTACACTATATTGTTTAGATAAGTTTATTGATAAGCAATGATCAAAGGATGAATCCATATAGATATTGTATCTCTGGGTTTTTATAAATAAACATGTTTCTTTCTTTCAAGTTATCATTTCGGAAAAGTAATCTTCAAAAACATTAGCCATCATTTATTCATGGTAATCCTTGGTCGATTTGGATTCAAATTGCAGTAATCCATTCTGTACGAAACCGTTATCTTCCCCAATATGCGTTATAATTAGCCTGCGTCCTTTCCCGGAAGGAATTTTCAAACCTGTCGATAATCCTTCTAAAAATGCTTCACGAGAACTTCTAATGCTATTGTCTTGCCAGATTTTCTTAGCAGAATGTCCTTCATTCAGCCATGTTTCATCTAACTAGAAGATAGATTTTCCTTCCCTGCGATATTTACGAATGTCCCTTAGATATTGCCTCCTCCAATGAATTTTGTCTTCTCTGTCAATGAGTACAGACTCCCGGTTGCACTTTTCCCGTGAGAAGTTCATTTTCTTTAAAGTATTCCAATGTTTCTTTCTTCCCATTACCGGCAAGTTTTCGTCTTCATTTACAACTTTCTGAATTTTATCGACAGTTGATATTTCCTTACTCAAATAAAAGGCGTGCACATGTCTCCTTATTATGCTTCTTAAACTAATCACACATATAAGGAGCGCAGGGAAAAAAATTATCACTTCTCTGACACACGAGACCAAAAGGTTAGAGTTTAAACTAAGCTAAACTTAACTGTAACTGTCCTGTCCCAATGACAAACCGGACGCTCCGGTAGGACTAGGCCCGAACTACAGCAGGCCGGTAACCCACCAACTAGGTTCTCTGAAGCGTAGAGGCTCCTAACACCTCGTCAGGACTTCTGCCCCCTGGATGCGGCCCTAAGAATTAAACATTTCCTAGTGAAACGTCACAACGATATTTGGATCGATTGCTATTATATACTATCTTTCAAAAATACAATACTTGAGCAGTAATTCATATTATCAATAAAATAGATTTATTTTTACCCTAAAGTCTTAAATCTATGTCAAAAATAACCCCAAAAGTCAATAGAGAAACAAAGAATAAACGAAGAGAACCCCTCCCATAATAATATATCAAAGCAATCGGAGTGCAATAAAGTTACAATTACAGCCTAATAATAGTTGTACAAAACTACATAGATTAAGTTCGATCAAGGGAGGCCTACATCTTACAGTTAGAAATGATAAAAAAAAATAATTTCATCAATCAATGATTAAATAAATTGTTCCCCGACAGGCACGGATAAAATTCACCATAATGATAGAAGAGTTCTAATTTAATAATAAACAAAGGCACTGAAATGAGCTTAAATGCAATAAAACAAAATCATACGGCGTGAATTAAACAAATAGATGTCCTGTAAGGCCCCTCAATATTATTATTATAAAATACTCTTACCGCTCTTCAATAATTCAAGAGAGAAAGTACAAGTCCGGTTCAGATATCGAACCAAAATCGTTAAATTATACTTAATATAACCATCGTACTAGATGGATTCGAATCTCATCGACAGGTTAGCGTGCCTATATCTTAATTTACTTATTATTCGATTAGTTAATTAAAATTTAATATAATCAAACGAGCCTAAAGTTCAATAAAGCCAAGACCACGGACGAACGAACGCCAAAAATATGCACTCTCAGTAATAGCTGAAATCGGAGGCCTCCCTTAATACTATATTTAAATATAAACTAATTAAACTAGCTAATTAAATCGACCCAATTCCCCGGTTAGTGTCTAATTCAAAATCGAACGCATCTAGCACGAATAGTTAGATGTCGCTTGCAAAAAAAACAAATATTAAAATTGGATAAAGGAACATAATCTCCATGGTATCGGTTCCAACTTCGGTACGCTAATGAAATTCACGACAAACCGCATTATTAGCTTTAATTACGTGAAGATTATGAATAAAATTGAAAACAAAATGCGAGTACAGAGGCAATAATTATAAAGTAACTCCGTATATAACTTGTCTCCGATTGGTCCAATGCATCGGGCCACTGCAATCGCCGAAAATGTACGACGCGAAACCTTACGAAAAATAACTCGTTTTTAATTTAAAATTCAAGAACCCGTATTATTCCCGTATCAATTTGACCTTACAAAAATCGAACTGCATTGACGGAAATATTAGCTTTATTCGCCTTCGTAATTAGAAAGACAACCCAATGAAATATTTAGATTTAATTATCTGAACCCGCAATTAATGATCAGAAAAATAATGCAATAATACTTAATAAAATTAGACTCGCAAAATCGCGAAATATAAGCTAACAATAAGGAAGCCTTACCTTTAGTAAAAGGGCTCTCGAATCAGTAGCAACAAAAAACACACGACGTAAAATAGCTGATTGACCAGGTGGAAGCAGCTTATAAAAACTCGAACAAACGAGACTTCCGAATGGCACTACACTATACGTGACTAAATACAAGGTTCCCAGAACCAAAACAGAAATACTTTCCCGTATGTCGACCAAAATCCGCCTTTGGCGAGAAACCAATCAACGGCCGACTTATCGAAACCACTTCTCTAATCAAAAAGAAAGACGAATCTTTTTCAACTCAAACCATCTCGCGAGCCCACGAGTCGTCGCAGAGATTTTTAGATCTTCCAAAACGCCGGCGCAAATACCCAAACCCACAATCGTACCATGTACTGAAACGCGGGTATAACCGGGGCGCGATTTTACTAAATATACTTCACGCTAGCACAAGACACGCCCACCGTAATACGTCAGCTTCAAGAAATCTCCGTAATCTTCGATATTCGTCAGCACATTGCACTAAATATACTGCGCTCCAGCACAAGACTTGGTGTCCAGCAGAGCCGCCATAATATAAGCAAAGTCTACAGAAATATATATTTTATCCTTTAAACTTTAATATAATGTATATTATGATCTTTTTCACCTATTTTCGAAATGCAGAGTTTTTACATTTTCACTTCATGCAATGCTCTCTGCCAATAGACGGTTTTGCCTCCGCTTGCTTCGCTCGCTGCGGGGTGCAACCAACAAAAACTAACTCAAGCTAACCCAAGACATGTCAAAAAACTAACTAACCAAAAAAAAAATTAATACAAAAAAAAACTTGCAAGGGCCGAGCGTCGAAACTCATTTTCAACACTTGAGCCAACTATACATCGGCTTTTCTCAAAAAAAAACCATACAAATGCGTGTGAGATTGTGCCTGTGCTGGAGCGCAGTATATTTAGTGCGATGTGCTGACGCCGAGTATATCGGAGATTTTTAAAGCTGACGTATTACGGTGGGCGTGTCTTGTGCTAGCGTGAAGTATATTTAGTAAAATCGCAACCGGGGCTGGTCCAAACTTAACGACAAATATTATGATCCAAATCTGAACGTTACAATTTTCTATTTATCACGAACCAACCCATACGGACTTGATTATACATAACTCTTCAAATCACCCCATAAAACATAAGCTAGCATCCTTTTATAGTATATTATATAGACTAATAACTCTCCTACTAAACAATGAAAATTTTCAAAACGAATTAAACTTAATTTAATTAAATTGCATTTAATGGATACACCACTCGTTTAATAGATACAATACTTAATATAAAAAAAATATATATACAAAAGCCCTAAGTTTAGTTTATCCAGTCTTGAAAGAAAATCAGAAAAATTTTAAAGTTATCACTTATATAGGTCACATAACAAACAAAATTAACAGTTTTTTAAAATCACTAAAAATCAATATTGCTTATAAAACTAATAACACGATATAGTAGAGTGCCCAACGCAGTAAAAGCCTTCTATATATGATTTTTGTGGGCACCGCGGGGTTACAAGCTGAAATTTTTACAGAATGAAGGTTTTATTATATTAATTCAAAATCCGAAGGTAGTCAAAAATTAGAACGGGCAAAAGGGCAGTGTACCTAAAAATCGAGATTATTATATGAACGTGTAGGATATTAATTTATGAATGTTTTCATATAAAATTCATCTACATTTTTGTTCGAATTATATTTTTTATCATTGCTTGAAATATGCAGATTACGTTGGCCCTTACGGCAAAATAAATCAAAAAATTGAAATATCTCGCTTCGAACCTGGGCAAAATCTGATTGAAATATACTCATTTTTTATTCACCTCGCATTCTCTCCGAAATGAAGGCTCAAATCAAAAAATTTTATTCTTGCAAAAAGTTTGCCTTAAATATTTAGAATATATAGGTGCAAGAATAATTTTTTTTTTTCAAATGGTAATGGAACAATAGAATTAAATGTAAAGAAATAATTTTCTTCTAGCCGCGAACGTCGGCTCGCGTTGCCCCAGTAGTCTCACATTTCACTTTTTTTCATAGCTTCCTCTCTCTCTCTCTCGCCTGTTGTACAATACAATAAGTGGTTTTAAACATTACGGGTTAGAATACTAATAATAATAATAATAATAATAGCTGTTATTATTTGAATAAAGTCAATGAAGACATTTTCGATTATACTGAAATTTATTTTTCCTATACGCTGGCTGCTAGGCAATAAAGCAGTTGAAAAAAATCATATACTTAATGCAACTGCTATTAAAAAAAGGACTAGCTTTTATTCAAAATAGAGAAACTCAAAATGTAAAAAAAATCTTTATAATAACAAAATCTATTCATCTTCGCTGTCTGTACCTTCTTCAGGAATAGACACAATGACTTCAATATTGCCTTCCAGTAATTTTTTTGCATGATCCTATGCAACCTATTTAATTTCTTCTACGTGTACAAGCTTTAAAGCTTGTACAAGCTTTGCTTCCATACAATCTAATAAAAAGTTATTTGATTAAGTTTTATTATGTACCTATTTAATCTAATAATAATTTACCTTTTTTACATACACATGCAATAAATACTTTTGCATCCGAAGGAAATGCTGGAAGTGTTGTTAAAATTGGGGATAATACTTGGATATCACCTGCCTCCTCAAATTTCCATCCGCATTCTGTCACCTCTGGTGATAGGGGATTTGGTTCTAAAGAACTGAAGCACACCTTAGTTTGATAATGTGCTCTCAAACTGTGAAATTTTAAACTATTTTTTTTAGGGGCTAGTTTTTCAATTATCGTGTCCTTAAAATATTAATATTAATAATTTTATGATAAATTTCTCTATGTTATTGAACATGACATCTGAAAATTCCTGGACCCCAATACCGGCTAAATAATCGGAATAATTTAGATAAATTTTCCAACATTTTATTTTTCTTAATCCTGAAAACTGGCTGGTTGTATGACAACCCGTTAGAGCATGAAATGCAGGTAATTTGTTTGCAAGTTTTTCCTCTAGGTTGATATCAAGAACAGCCACATATCGCACCGAATTTCCTCTTCCACATTTTACTGAAATTCTTTAGAAGTATATATTTTTAAAATGTACCAGAAGTACAAGTACATCATCAATGTCATTGGAGTCCAATATGCATGTCAAATACATACAATGTTTAGCAGAGAGTATATGCAACGAAATCCTAGTATCAGCTTCTTCATGACTATAGAGGATAATAATTTGTTGTCAATTGGTTCGCAATTTGTTTTCTTATCAAAAATATTGGTAAATCCAGTTGCGAACTTGAAATTCGTTTTATGAGAGTGCTCGTTCAGATAAAAAGTTCGTTAATTGTTTTTTTTTATTAAAAACAGAGTGGATAAATATTTTCCACTGTTGTGGATGTAATAGTATTTATTGCATGTGGATGTAAAAAGGGTAAATTATTATTAGATTAAATAAGTACATAATAAAACTTAATCAAATAATTTTTTATTAGATTGTATGGAAGCAACGTGTACAAGCTTTAAAGCTTGTACACGTAGAAGAAATTAAATAGGTTGCATAGGATAATGCAAAAAAATTACTGGAAGGCAATATTGAAGTAATTGTGTCTATTCCTGAAGAAGATACAGACAGTGAAGATAAATAGATTTTGTTATTATAAAGATTTTTTTTACATTTTGAGTTTTTCTGTTTTGAATAAAAGCTAGTCCTTTTTTTAATAGCAGTTGCATTAAGTATATGATTTTTTTTCTACTGTTTTATTGCCTAGCAGCCAGAGTATAAGAAAAATTAATTTCAGTATAATCGAAAATGTCTTCATTGACTTTATTCAAATAATAATAGCTATTATTATTATTATTAGTATTCTAATCCGTAATGTGTAAAACCACTTATTATATTGTACAATAGCCGAGAGAGAGAGGGAGCTATGAAGAAAAGTGAGATGCGAGACTACTGGGGCAGCGCGAGATCAGACTGTCACGGCTAGAAGAAAATTACTTTTTTTACATTTAATTCTATTGTTCCAATACCATTTGAGAAATAAACAAATTATTCTTGCACCTATATATTCTAGATACTTAAGGCAATCTTTTTGCAAGAATAAGATTTTTTGATTTGAGCCTTCATTTCGGAGAGAATGCGAGGTGAATACAAAAATGAGTATATTTCAATCAGATTTTTGCCCAGGTTCGAAGAGAGATATTTAAATTTTTTGATTTATTTTGCCGCAATGGCCAACGTAATCTGCATATTTCAAGCAATGATAAAAAATATACTTCGAACAAAAATGTAGATGAAATTTATATGAGAACATTCATAAATTAATATCCTACACGTTCATATAATAATCTCGATTTTTAGGTATACTGCCCTTTTGCCCGTTCTAATTTTTGACTACCTTCGGATTTTGAATTAATATAATAAAACCTTCATTCTGTGAAAATTTCAGCTTGTAACCCCGAGGTGCCCACACAAGGCAAAATAAGTTTTAAGTAGCACTCTACTAATAGGAACATATTTAAAACAAAATTAAACAATGGGAAAAATCAGGGGTTTTCAAATTAAAATGTAATGACTGTCCTTGGACAAACTGGCAGAAATTTCGAGAAGCGGATCAAAGAACATCAAATGTGATTTATCAACTCATGATGGTATCTATCTAGACGTTTTAAAAGAAGCAATAGTTAAACCTCTGTACAAATCTGGAAATAGGGAAGATGTAGCTAACTATAGGCCAATAGCTTTGGTTAGTAATATTTATAAGATTTTGGAAAAAATTCTAAAACATAGAATAGTTGATCACCTAGAAAAAAATAATATTTTATCCAATGATCAATATGGTTTTCGAAAAGGACGGTCAACAGAAGATGCAATGGCCGATTTGGTATCAAAATTATATAACTCGATTGATAACAATATTCCTACAATATGCATTTTTGTGGACTTAGCAAAGGCCTTTGACACTATTTCCCATAAAATCCTAATAAAAAAATTGCGAAATATTGGCTTTTCAGAAAATACTTTAAAATTGTTAGAAATTTATTTACAAAATAGGCTCCAACGGGTTGTAATAAATGGGGAACTTAGTGATCCGCAAGTTGTTAATTGTGGCGTCCCCCAGGGAACTGTTCTCGGTCCTATTATATTTATTATTTATATGAACGATTTATACAGGGTTGACGGTAGGGCCGAAATAACTAGCTACGCTGATGACGCCGGCGTTCGATACACAGCTGGATCATGGGAGGAACTTAAAAACTTAATTAAAGACGATTTTCCGAAATATATAAATTGGTTCAACCATCATTTATTGAGTATAAACTTTTCAAAAACTTTTTTCATGCTCTTTAGCAGTCGTTCAAGTGGACTACAAGAATTTCAAAACATAGAACTTTTAGAAAATTCTCAGAAGATTAGGATAAGCCGATGTACAAATATTAAATATTTAGGAGTCTACATTGACAGTCATCTTAAATGGAACCACCACGTCGAATACGTCAACAAAAAGCTTAGATCTTTAATACAATTATTTAAAATGTATAGTAAAATCTTTTCACTACCACAACTTAAATGCCTTTGTTATGCATTGGTCCAATCGCATTTAACTTATGGGTTAATTGCATGGGGAGGGAGATTCGTATTACTCGAACCATTTGATATCAGAAAATCATAGTTTCAATAATAAATATGAAATTTTACATTGCGAAAATAAAGGCTTAAAACTAAATTTGCTTGAAACTATGGAAATAAACAAACTTAAAAACTGCGACATTTTATTGAACGACCAATTAGACCTAAATAGGTCACATTGTTAAATATATCTACTTGATAGGCAATATAATACTTCGGAATTACCTACTGTTGTAAAAACGAAACAATTTTACCTAACCACATGTATCTTATAAGCCAACCCTTCTTCTTGTACAAAACACCTTTATATTATTTACCATTTTCAATAATACTTCTGACGAAGCCACAGTGCTAGCCAAACATGTTAAGCGTTTAATAAAATATTCAGTGGAAGCTAAGTAAATGTTATTTTAGTAATCATTCTACATAAGTTAATAAAATGGTACCGAAAAATAGGGGGTTACATAAAATATAGCATTTGATATTCCCATGTCTTAAAACGTCAAGTCAATATTAATTTCTTTAGTTATATAGAATTGATACATTGCTTCCTATACTCGTAAATTACTCAATATATTTTCTAGCATAGCATAAATAATAAAATGGTACCGAACAATAGGGAGTTATATAAAATACAGCATTTGATATTCCCATGTCTTAATACGTCAAGTCAATATTGATTTCTTTAGTTATATAGAAATTATACATTGCTTCCTATAATCGTAAATTACTTAATATGTTTTTTAGCATTTGTATATGTCAAAAACCAATGAAATGCCCAAAGTCAACGTTCAAAACTAATCGACGCCAAACATTTGACAACGTATTTTTGCTACAGATTTCGTTCGACATTTTTATCTATTACAGAAGTTTTCTTATGTATGCATACAACACCTGAAATTGTAGTATAGTATATAACGTGGAAAGATTAGATCTTTTATCCAAATGTATTATAACCTTGAGATATTTTCTGACAGGAAGAGCTGCCTCTCCCAATGCTACATGTTCAGATGTTGTACTTCCTGTTGAAGATGGTTGGATATCTTGGATATTAGCTTGGATAAGGTTAGTACATCATTAGTTTGGTCTTGGTTGTAAAAACCAGTTTTGAAAGAAATATAAAGATCGATTTTAATAAAATGTGTTTTTTTTTGTTACGTTGTTTTCAAGTTAATCATTGTGGATATTTCGTAATTATTCAACATTCTCTAAACGATTTTTAATCCATATAACACTTGGGAACATACTGTAAAAATCATATTAAAAAAAATTATAATAAAAATATGAGGTATTACAAACCTCTATATAGTTCGCCCTTCTGTTGTTGACCCGGGAAAGTAATTTAAGGAGTGCAAAGAAAAATGTTGCTGTATGCCGTAGTTAAAACTATGAAAATTCGAATTAACATAATTAAAACTGCATTACGACAGCACATATAATAATGATACGCTCGCCTAATTTTATGTAATCAAAATGATAATCAAATGATATGCCAAAGACCATTTTTTCGCAATATCCATATTAGTTATTTCCTTGTGTTTTATTTAGATCCGACAACTAAACTGCTCGCGGAATTAGTCAATACAGCTAATTTTATCGGACTGTATCACGGAAATATCCTAGCCGATTTTTAAAAATGAAGAAGTTTATGAAAGTGCATTATTTCTTGGACGTGTTCTTCAATAAATAGTAATTTATGGTACTAGTATGTTATGTTGAAAATAAGTCACGCGAGAAAAAGTCAAACCACGAGGCCGTAAGGCCGAGTGGTATAATTTCTCAAGTGACTTTTAAAACATAACACATGAGTAGCATACAAAGTTTTATCCAACACCATTATTTTGTGTTAGTTTAAGTGTGTATTATTTTTTTATCTAAGGTATTTCAGTGTTGAACCTGCTTTAATGCAATAAAGTGTCAGACTATGACTGACTTTTGACATGCTAGTTTAGCGGGTTGTTTTACCTGTTTTTGGTTGCTTGGGGACTTGTTTATTAAACAAATTTTGGCATTTATTGTCAGATTATATTATTCCCAAAAGCATTTATCAATTTGAGAAAATGGATGAAATTGATGAAAATTATGTGCCCGAAAACATTATTACCAAAGCGGAAGAAGCGGCAATGCTAACTAACCCAAACTAACCCAAACTATCAGAAAAATCTCGAGATTCTTATGACAAGAAGTACAAAGTTCTTGAGAAATGGATGGATTCAAGAAAGATAAAAGGTATTAACGAAAACGTTTTGCTGGCCTATTTTTTGCATCTACAGAAAAAATTTGCTCCATCGTCTCTATGGACTAAATATTCCATGCTTCGCTCGACACTTCATCTCTACAAGAAAATCGACATTTCAAAATTTGGAAACTAATTAATTTTTTAAAAAGCAAATCTCAAGTATACAAACCCCTAACATTGGAAAAAAATTAAATAGAACAGTTTTTGGGTTCTGGTAAACTTCACGACCCTCGGAATTTCGCAATTTTACTTTTTTCAGTAGAAAGGGGGTGTCCTATAGAGTAGTTTAAGAGAAAAAAAATTGCGGATCCCCATATTTGAGCCGAAAAAAAGCCCCCAAAGTTCGAGTTTTGAGGTTAATTGCCGTAGAACGGCGAGCTTCCTCTACTACTTACTGCACTTTCCTTTGCTTTGTTGACTTTCTTTGAAAACTTACCTTAAATATAACAGCTTAGAACACAAAAATAAATTAAATTTGCTAATGCTTGACCCGTCTTGGGCTCAAGTTTCTTTTAGCGGAAATCGGCTACACAAGAATACTAGCACAAAAATAAAGTTTATTTTCTTCAGAAATGTTTTGTTTTCCAGAAAATTAGATTTGATATGATAATTTAACTAAACTTGTATTGTATTTTTTAATCAGGTATGTAAGAAATATTTGTTTATTTAGTATAGAGTAACCTCCCCAAATACAAAATCATAAAAAAAATTCTGCGGAAATGCATCATTTTAATTTTTTCGACTCTAGAATAACTGAAATCAGTTACATGAAAACATGTTTCTGTTTTACATTCTAAATGTTTTTTTAAACATAATACCGCAAAAAACTTCTTGCGGAAATAAGTAATTTTCATTTTTTTAAGTTTGGTTTAGCTTTGGTTAGTTTGGGTTAGCTTTGGTTACTTTGGGTTAGTTTTGTCTCGTTTAAGCCACTACGCACTTGCGTAAAGAAAGGCTTTTCTTCACGCAAGCCTATGTGAAACAATTTCGGTTAGCTTTGGTTAGTTTAGGTTAGCTTTGGTTAGTTTGGGTTAGCTTTGGTTAGTTTGGGTTAGTTTCGTCTCGTTGAAGTCACTACGCACTTGCGTGAAGAAAGGCTTGCGCAAAGCGCAAGCTTTTCTTCACGCAAGCCTATGCGAAACAATTTCGGTTAGCTTGGGTTAGCTTTGGTTAGTTTCGTCTCGTTTAAGTCACTACGCACTTGCATGAAAAATGGCTTGCGTTAGTTTGGGTTAGTTTCGGCTCGGAAGCGCAAGCATTTCTTCACGCAAGCCTAGGCGAAACAATTTCGATGAGCTTGGGTTAGCTTTGTTAATTTGTTCGTTTCTTCTTAATAAAACCGTTTTTAAAAATATTAATAACAATTACCTACTTGGATAAGCTTCAAACTCAAGAGAATGGACACAACTTGACAACACTGTAAGTACTGTTTAATATTAGTAGAGTTTTAGTACTGCAATGTTGCGGAAATGGCTTGCTTTTTGGCAATTTTAACCTCAAAACTCGAACTTCGGGGGCTTTTTTTCGGCTCAAATATGGGGGATCCGCAAATTTTTTTCTCTTAAACTACTCTATAAGACACCCCCTTTCTATTGAAAAAAAAAATGTTGCGAAAATCCGAGAGTCGTGAAGTTTACCAGACCCCAGTTTTTGAGTGAGGCTCCTGATAGTGAATTTCTACTAATGACGATTATGGGTATTGCCGGAGCTTTTGTAGATGCGATGACATTTAAAAATTGAAAATATTCAAGACAAAAGTAATTATATTTTCGTTGTTTGGCCCGATACAAAAACTAAAAATTCAAGAAATTTTACTATTCTTGAAGAACACAGCCGCTTTTTTGTCTTTTATAAAAATGGCAAATGTACAAGTCAGTGTGTAGGTATCAATACTATGTCAAAAATACCCTCCAAAATTGCTGCTTATTTAAATCTTGAAAATCAAGAACGGTACACCGGACATTGTTTGAGAAGATCTTCCGCTGCCCTGCTAGTTAATGCCGGAGCCAGCCTGACAACTCTTAAGGTGCGTCCAGACTTGTGACAAAACGCCGTGACGTGACAGCGTCGCGAACATTTTCACGACTAGGCGAACTTCGATGCGTGTCATCGTCGCCTGTGATCCCCGCGTGTCATCGTCGCGTATCATAGTCCCGTTCACAGCGTTCCACTCATTTAAATAAAACACAGTCGGTCATCATGGACGTTGCAGCAGCAGCGTGCATAGTTATAGATCATTTATTGCGTAATTCTATAAATGTTAACGTTGTCTCCTGTCCCCATTCCATCTTGATATTAAAAAAGCAAATACTAATTCGAAACAAAAATAGCCGCTACACTGGTTAAAATTCAAGTAAATACGCAAAACGTTCTGATGATACGCGGTCCCGTCCAGACTTGTCGAACCAAGCGGCGTAGCATCCCTTTGATGCGACGCCAAAAGACCGACAGGACATGGAACGCAGTGATGACACGCGGTAAACGCGGCGATGTCACGCGTTGTGGTTACGGAGTACCGTCCAGATTATACGCGACGAGGTTCGCGGCGGTGTCACGATACGTGGTCTTGTCACAGGTCTGGACGCACCTTTAAGCGCCATGGAGGATGGAAATCCTCATCGGTAGCGGAGGGCTACATCGAAGAATCCATTCAAAACAAAATTAAAATTGCGGAAAAAATTCAAGGGATCAGCAAAATATCAAACAAGCCAGGTGGAACAGAACGGCCAGGTGGAACAAATGCCCTCAACTTCCAATGGAGACATGGAAAATATGACAATATCCAGTTCATCCAAAACAATGACGGTTTCATATAATATTAATGTTAATTTAAATACCTGTAATAATATTGAAAATAAATAGTAGGTACCTAAAAAAAGAGTTAGCTAAAGTGAGGTATAAACCATTACCCGCTAGTGGGTTATGGTTTATTACTCATTAGTGTGTTATTTGATAGTTTAGTTGTCTAAAATGACATGAATAATGATACTTAAAGCTAACATGTGTTGGATAAAAGTAAGTTTTCAGTGTTATACAGGGTGTAAAAGAATACAGTGTAAACATATAAAGTTTTAATTGTCTGCACCTGTTGCAATTCCAGAGTTTGGCATGATGGATTGCTCAACAAACTGCCGCCCTTCGTACTGCCAGCCTCCCTCTGCAGCTGGCTTGCCCGTTTCCTTAAGAACCGATCTCTGCACGTTGCAGTTGATGGACGCATCTCAGACACATTCACCATTAACGCCGGCGTGCCTCAGGGCGCAATACTTTCACCAACTCTGTTCCTCATCTATATTAATGACCTGCTAACCGAAACGAATAATCCTGTTTACAGTTTTGCAGATGCCAGTACCCTTGTCTCCCAATTTAGATCAGAAAAACCTTTACCAGCGACTGAGACTTATCACCGCAGACAGGAGCAGATTACAGCAATTAATCAAGACCTGGAGAAAGTTCAAACTTGGGGCGACCGAAATTTGGTTCAGTTCAATGCAGCAAAGACTCAAGCAGCCACGTTTACCAAGAGGGCCAATACAGCGGGCCCTGACATCATTATGGCAGGGTCGACCATTCCTTCATCCTCGTCAATCAGACTGCTGGGTGTCTCGGTCAACAGCAATATGTCATGGCATGACCATGTTGCTAACATCGCAAAATCAGCCTCCCAGAAGCTTGGTGCGCTATTTCGCAACAAAAAGCTCTATACACCGCAGTAGTTGCTCTTGCTCTACAAAGCGCAAATAAGACCGTTCCTAGAATATTGCTCACACATCTGGGGTGCGGCACCAAAACACACCCTAAAGCTGCTGGATTCCATTCAGTGCGTCTCGTCGGCGACCCGGAGTTGACCCAGAATCTGGATAGTCTGGAACACCGCAGACATGTGGCCGAGATGTCCCTGTTCTACAGATACTTTCACGGCAGATGTTCCCAGGATTTGGTCCGCCTCTTCCCGCCCCTGGCAACGCCTGTCAGACAGTCACGACAGGCGGGAAGAGCGCACCAGTTCGTCGTACAACTGGAAACACCTAGAACATCGCTTTACAAGAACTTCTTTGTCTGGCGCACTGCATCACTGTGGAACTCACTCCCAGGGCATTACCCCTAATCACAGCCTAAAACTAACTATTCAAGTGTTTTAGAATTAAAATCTCTACCCATAGATTTTTTTGTTAAAATGCGTTGACTGTTATTCACTGTTATGTATTTACGGGAAACTTCCTGCTGAATATATGCATAATATTAATTTACAAATAAGATTACCATCTTTCATTCAGAATGCTCGATCTGATTGACGAACTCGAGTTCATGGCCCTCAAACATCACAAGAAACTTGTCTTTCCATGGAAAAAAATCTACCGAACTAAACTCTCAGGGATTAATCTCCAACCATGGCTTGGCCAAGTTCAAGTTTCATAGCACTCGCAGCAATTATGTATATTGCAAAAATTACCTCCGATAACATAGCGGATTGCCCGCGATATGCCTTCTCTGGAGGCGAAGGTTGCAGAACGAACTATCTGTATTTACTCTTGAAGTCATATTTTCAACCGCTGGTTTTTTACGGTGTAACAAAGGAAGGTCAGCATGAAATGAAGAGTGCACACAGCCGCATGTACGAAATGTACTAAATGAAAAACTTTTGTATTCCGTGCATAAATTTAATCCAAAAGGACATAATCAGCGCAACAGAGCGCTTTCGGCGATTGCCATCATCAGTGTTACCTGCAAAGTGAGCAAAAGAACCACCCATTAGTGGAAACCAGCAAAAGCTGTAAAATTTGGGTTGAAGAAGAATTTTTTTTTCAAATATAGTAACCTATAGTTGAGGTAGCTCAGGCCAGTCTCTTTTCCTTATTAGTTAAGCTTTTCTTTCTATTTTCTTGAGTGGAGTTAGTCCAGGCTAGCTCTTCTCTTAATTAGTTAAGCTTTTCTGATTCTTCCACTTTTAATTCTTTGAGTAGATTTAGCTCAGGCTAATTTCTTCTCTCAATTAGTTAAGTTCTTCCTCTCTTTTCTTTTTTCATTTCCTTGAGTAGAATTAGCCCAGACTAATCTCTTCTCTTAATTAGTTAAGCTTTTCTAGTTCTTCCTCTTTCATGGAGTAGAGCTGGCCCAAGCTAATCTTATCTTAAATAGTTAAGCTTTTTCTTAAATCTAGTTTGTCTCAGACCTTTCAAATCAGTTTTTTGGGTCTAGTCTTGCACAGTGGTATTTCCTATATAATTTAAATAAAATTTTGTAAAATTAGATATTTAACATTTTTCCTCTCTCTTACATTACTTTGTTTTCAAATTTAAATCTACCGCCATTTCTTGACGTATTTCCTTTTGCGTCTGCGGTCTTCGGTTTACTTGTCAAGCTTGTCAACTGAGACATGTTTGTCGTTTCAACAAAACGTGGTTCCCACGTCGGTCTGTTAATTTGTTAATTGTTTTAATTATGTGAACCTTTTTTAAAATGTAAAGTGTTATTTAAATTTTGATGTGACCGTTGTCGTTTTGATGTAATTTGTGCCTCTTGTGGATATGTTCTTTTGTTCCAACTGACAAGTGAGTAAAAAACCTTCCACCATTTTTCTTTTTCTTTTGCTTAAAATCACATAAAAAATAAACTTATCCTTTATTTTACAGTTTTAATTATCATTTTTATCTTAATAAATTCAGAATTCAAAAATTCAAATTTAAAATTCAAATTTCATTTTTATTTTCGCCATAGGTTACTCCATTTGAAAAAATTTTTCTTGTTCAACCCAAATTTTACAGCTTTTGCTGGTTTCCACTAATGGGTGATTCTTTTGCTCACTTTGCAGGTAACACTGATGATGGCAATTGCCGAAAGCGCTCTGTTACGCTGATTATGTCCTTTTGGATTGAATTTATGCATGGAATACAAAAGTTTTTCATTTAGTAATACTAGTTTGTTTTTCCACAGCGGTTTATCTCTAAAATTATAAAATATATAAATGTAAAATTTGTCTGGTAGGTAGTTGACCGTAACCTGCATGTTATATATAAACGTAATGTGCTTTCAAAAAATATGCTTTAAAAAAATGAAAGATTTAAGAACCCCAAAGTTGGGCGACATTTCACCTGCGGTGTTATAAATGACCGATCGCATCCAAACAATACAAATTCTTCATTAATTAACTTTGTATTAAAATTATCCAAGCCCAAAAACGCAACTTACCATTGAATAGTCGAAAAATAAATACACATTCTAATCACGTGAAATACTTTATTATTTGCCTGTGGCAAGTCTTAAAGTTCATGCGTATGCATAACAGCCATTGTTGGGAAAACACCCCAACACGTGTATAACTTTCGTTTTTCACCGTATAGTTTGATGATAACACCCTGTATGAATGAGCCATAATTGATCCACGAATAGATTTATTTAACCCCAGGTAAATAGAAATTTGTGCATTTAAATCAGCATATGTCAGTTCTTTAATACCCCTTAGTCCAAACCTGGATGGCCGATTCCATCATATAAAGCTAAATGTCATTTTGTCATTTCAATCGGGTGTAAGTGTTTTCAATTTAATACATCCGTGTCTCCGTCTGTGTTCAGTAAACCGCACATGTCAAAGAAAGAAAGAAAACCCACGCTTGCTTTGTCGCCAATCCCCACTCTCAGCCGACGTTTAACTTGCCGCCAGAAGCTCGCTTGAAGAAATTAATCAAGTTAGTGCTCTGCTAACACTCCACGTCGCTAGATCGGTTCCGTCACCGCGCTCTAGCAAGTGCACCCTCTGGCCAAAGGTCAAATTTCTTTTGGGCCAATTTCTCTTCTTGTATGCACAGATATTTGTAGAATATCTAGTGTGCCTCAGTAACCTTGGTTCACACTTGAACAAAGACCTCATTTGAGCAGTTTAAACCCAATTCCTCGAAGCCAGAAAGATAGCGTCCCCTTTGGAAAATTGAACATAAGATGGCGGATTGACATTCCTGGTCGAATAATTTTTACAAGCAAGGTGAAAGCGGGATGTTATGGTTTCCGTAAAGCAAACAAAAGTTAAGTTGGAAAATAACTAAGTAAAATTTCTCCCTGTTGAAGCTACAGGTAAAGCAGTCAAAGTTCAAAGGTACGATGTGTAAACGTTGCTAAGTTAATTTAATTGAAGACAGAAAACTTAGTTTAAATCACAAAATCAAAAAGTTTCAGTAGATATTCACTTTATAAATAATCTGTTTTGTAATATTAGTTGTATGTTTGAATGAACGAATGCTTGAAATTAGTCTAAGAATTGTATATATTTCTATTTAACATAAAAAATGCTGTTTATTTATATCTATAATATTCAAATGCAATTTACACCTGCATTATTAAAGTGAATTAAACCGAATACATGTTTCAATTCTTCTCACCATCCTATATTCATACAGTTTATTAAAAGTGGTTAATTAATAGTTAAGATACCACCTCCTCCTTTATGGTTTTAAGCAATAGAATATCAATTGTTTATCCCGACCAGCCATCATTAGTTGAATATATTCTTTTTTTATTATTATTTTTGAGGTGGAAAGTCTTAAGTAATGTATTAATTTTGACATTATAATTTCGCCAAACTCCCCTATCATCCTGTTACTTATCATTTTGCACGTTCCGCGTTCATAATATCGCAGATGACTGTTCTACAGCAAAACAAGTAAGGTGCTCTGTCCCGAATATAAAATATCAATTCGTTATTTTTTTAGGTCCTGGTGGTATGGACCAATGGTAACACTACATGACTGTTTGTCTGCATTTTTTAGTACTGATGAATTGAAAGGTGACAACATGTATAGCTGTGAGAAATGTAATAAGTTAAGAAATGGTATCAAGTTTAGCAAGGCAAGTATATTTTGTGTATGATTTATACGGATTTATGTGTTACGGAGAATGTGTAACAATGTCTGAGATATTTCGTATGTTAATTCCCTTGTGTATATTTAAACTAAAATTTATATGTAATAATTTGAAACTTAGGAGGACATCTTTAATAATTAGCATTTTTCGCAATATTTATGATATTTAATTACGTTCAGTTTAATAGGAAAGAATCCTTAACTGATTTTTCGCACTAAAGCGTCACGAACCTTCTCGATGGATGATGACATGCGAAAAGAACGTAGACGCGGCAAGCTTATCTGTATAGGGCAGCACAACATACAGATGGTCGCTAGCCGTGACAATACATTTCTTGATCTATGAAGCTCAGTGAAGCGAGGACACTACGCAGTTGGAACTCGATGCCAATCGTACGCGCTTACCTGGGCAGGAATGCAATATATTTTCATATGATTTAAAATTGAAAAAGGTTTATTATTTGGGTTTTGTTCAGTGGCGGCTCGTGATAATTTATTGCTGTGTGCTGCATTGTAAAGTGTAATTTTAAATTTATCGAATAATTTTCACATTTACATCTGTATCGGAGATAAATAAAAAATACTAACATTGATTCTACTGAGAACTTTTTTTATTCTAATTTTGGTTATTTATTAATAAAGCAAATACTTAAAATTCTAAACCGGACACATGAAAGAAGAGAACATATTGAACATAGTCTTTTAAAGTGGTTAGATACATTTTAAATAAATTATTTATTTACAAAATCCATACGTCTATTTTTTTCATTTACAATTTCTTCTATGAGTTTTTTATTAAAAGTTAGAATTAATCAGCTCTTTTTCAACCGATAACATTGTCAAAGCGTTAAATCTCTCTTTTCGCAGAAAACGTTTAATTCTCTTCAAAGTCGAAAAACAACGTACTCCTTCTGCAGTGGATATGGGTCTTATAGTCATAATTAAAACTAATGTTTTTATATATAAATAATATCTTAAAATATATATATAAATAATATCAGGAAAACTACTTGCGACAAATGCTTAAATTAGTAAACTAGTGCAAATATGCTACTAAATTCAACATAAATAACTGCGTTTAAAATCAAACGCGGCAACAAATCTAGCCATGTGCTTGAGATTGGGCAGCACCACCGGCTATTGAAATCACCGTTGAAAACACGCGAGCGGGATCAGCGGAGACGCGACGACCAAAGGGCTCGTTGTGCTAAAATTCGAGATGGCGGAATAAATCCTAAAGATATTTTGTCCTAAAGCGCGAAGTTCCTAATGGGCGGTCGTCATACACGGTTCGGCTAGCATCGGCTATGATCGAAATTCTTGGGATCTCAATTTTACATGAGGCGAAGGAAAGGAACGTGGTAAATTTGTCAACCTCGTATTAAGATAATCTGGCAGCTGGCGGCGACCGACGACGGTCTTGCAATGCAACTCTTCCCCTCTTTATACGTCCCTACTTGGAAATAATTTGGAAAATAATAAATAATATGTATACTTAATTGATTATACTTTTAAAAATGTTGATTTACAGTAGGTCCTCCCTTAGAGTATATAGTTGTATATAGTCTAAGGGTCCTCCCATCGTACATGTGAGCGTTTCCTTAGATTTCAGCATACCTACCAAGGCATGAGGAACAATTAAATACTTGGACCGTTGTTTGAGTACTAATATTTAGTTTAAGAGTCAAATTTAGGAGTGGTGTGTATACTTATTATTTTATAAATATAGGTAAAATTTAAGGCGCCAAAGGAGGGGGGCAAAGGCCTTTCTCTTAACTGATTATTTTGGTGTACCTTAAACACGTCATTGAAGTTAGATTCGAAATCAGAAACGAGAAACATGTTTTCACCACAACATGGTCAAACTAGTGACGTAAACAAGATAATATTAGAAATAAGTAAATTTCATTAGAAAAATTGATGTCTAGCATTAACTGGTAATGAAGTTAAATATTTTTATATAAATGTTTACTCTTGGGAGGCAGGGAGGAGGGGTAAAGGGGCAGATTAAGCACCAAAACAAAGCAATTACCATACATTAAAACAAAATCCTAACTTTCACAGTATGTTTATTATATTCTGTTTCACAACATGATATATTTGAAACACACTTCTAACTGGATGACACCCCAAAGCTTGTAAAAAAACACAACTTTTAGAAAAAAATAAAGCGGGTGCGTCAAGTTGGCCCCCCACATTTGAATTTCCTGACAAATTGGTAACCACTTACCGTGCTCAAAATGTGCTTTACTGTGCCGATGATATCTTGAACTGTGCCGTTTCGATACCAAAGTTATAGGGAAAAAATAGATATGGTGCTATAGCCCCACATATTTATAACATAGTTATAACTTGACGCTCAGCCCCCCAATGTTTTCGAAATCAGATCATACAAAAATGAATTGTGATTTAATCGGCAGTGTGCTGAACTGCGCTGGAATAGCTTTTTCTTAAAATTTAAATTTTCGGCCATTTTCTTATAAAAACCTAATACGGGGCGAACTTGATGCTCGGCCACCCTAAAATTTTGGAAATCAGATCATACAAAAATGAACTGTGACTTAATCAGCAGTGTGTTGACTGTGCTCCGATTAGGTTTTTCTTATAATTTCAATGTTCAGCCATTTTCTGATAAAAACAGAATATTAGTCGAAGTGGTCCAGATCGAATTAAAACTATAAGAAAACGGCATTTTAGGTTAAAAGCAAGCCGCTTTGCACAGGTTATCCAGACACCTTAAAAAATTAAAAATTTGATTTCATCCGAGGAAACCAGAGTTTGGTCCCTTAAGATTCAAGATGGCTGCCAATTTCCAAAATGACCGCAAAACTATTTCGTGTTTCTCGTCCGATTTGATTGAACAGAGGGTTGTTTTCAGTTATTTTTTGTGCCTATAATCTAAATTTAAGGTTAAAAATATAAAGCTGTTCCCAACGTTAGGTAAGGAACCATTTTTTGTTGAAATATTCTAAAAAATTTAATACTTAAAATATTATACATATCAGCCAGGATTTTCAAGCAATTACTCATAGAGCTTTACATTGGCATAAAGTACTTAGTGAATAGTTACAAAAGAAGTAATTGTGCCGGGGCGATAAAACGTTTTTATTTGAAAATTATTATGAAAAAATACTTATGATGGCATGGAATACGACGGTGTCCCTCTCGTTCACATCAGGTCGCCTCTAACTTCTGGAACGTTTGAGGAGTATTGGGAGATGGAGTTGAACCCATATATCCAAAATAATGCATTGCATTTCAAAGCACAAAATGTGGATTTCGTGTGGTATCAGTATCCTGGCTTCGGCGTAAAGGATGCAGCCATACGCTAAAATCGCAGGCAAGTTACCCCGTCCGGCAGGCTGCCTGAGAAATGGATGAACTTTCTTAAGAACCCATTAACCGAGGAAGAGCTTTTTTATTCATGGGTGCGTCAGTTGTAAACGGAAACCCTTCAAGTGGTATCAAACATTGGCGATACCATTTTCGCTTCACAAGGTGTCCGCACATCTCTTGCGGGCTCCACTTGTCGTACCGTGGAAGAATCATCCTTTATCTCCAAGAGATGGTGGCAAACGGCGCTCGCTCAGTCATTATCTGAACAATTGATACTGATGTGATAATTGTCGCTATCTCCTTTTATCACCAGCCACACGTCCTTGGTCTTCAAGATCTGTGGTTATCGTACGGTACTGGGGCTAAGCGGCGGTTTGTAGCAGCTCATCTGATTACAGATAATAATGTATTATAATTACAAAAATAAAAAACCCCAAGTAAAGCACTGTAAACTTTCTGATAGGCACTCTAGGAAACACAAATTCCAAGGCTCTTCAGGGAGTCCATACATACGCCGGGTGCGATAGCGTTTAATTTTTCGCAGGTAATGGCAAAGAGAGTGCATGGAAAACCTGGAAATCAATGGAGAAGGAAACCCTGGCTTTTCTAGCGATCGCCAGCTCCTTGCAAGCTGTTGAACCAGAGTGCGTTGAGTTGCTTCAGAAGTTCACGGTCTAGCTCTATGATCAATTCTGATCTGAGACGACAGTGAAAGAAGCTAGGAATGAATTATATTGCACAAAGAACAAGTCACTTCATGCTATTCCCCCGATGTTTGCTGCTCTCTACCAACACATCCTAAGGGCAGCGTATCAGGCAGGACAAATCTGGGGCCGTTTACACCAGCCTTATTACAATTTTTCGACTCCATCTAATTGCGGTTGGAAGAAAATTTGTGGGAATTGGGTTTCCGTTTGGTCCGACCTTCCATATGTGTGGGAGGCCTGTCGCAGAGGTGTGGCTGCCTCTCGGGGTGTGGAACAAACCGCTACCAATGTCGCAAAAGTACTTGCCATGCATAATACAGTGCAATTATTGTAAAGGAAACTGCAATAATACCAGGTAATCCATTATTTCTTTAACTACATCTGAATGAATGACTTAGTGCAAAAATTATTTTTGAAATTTTATAGTTCTGGGTATCTGCGAGAAGCGGAGAAGAGAGTGATGCCAATGTCGACAACTTGTGAGGTGATCCTTTCATCCGCTGTTTTTTATTTGGCATTTATTTATTACTGATGTAAACAATAAAACCAGCTTTTACAACCTTATTTGTGCCTTAATTCTGAGTGCCTGGGGAGACAGATTTCAGCTTTTCAACTTTTAGAAACAATTTTGTTATACATTTAAACTTTGAAATTTGATCCCTTTTTACAGCAAATATTTAAAGCACATTTCTAAACCGGGGATGACAAGGGCAGAGGGTCTCTGGCGGGGGTAGATTCCACCCCAAAGTTAATAAAAATCATAACTTTAATTATTCATAAAATGAGAACTACTTTTGAATGAAAGTAAAACGGTATTTTTTATCCCGGAATATAAAAGCATAGATAAAAGTAATAAATAATATAAAATAATCACGAATGCACTAAAACGTATGTATTAGTTAAGTGTAATAATGATATAAATTAAAGAGAATTATTGTTTTTTGTAATTTAGATAAAATATCGTCTAAAGTATAAGGCAATGGGTAGTCGAACACATAATTTTCAATGTCGTGAACCTGTCTATACTTATTCAAGATAGATGAAGGTTGGTTTTCAGATAATCCATAATACTTGTAATTCACGATTCGCAGAAAAACTCCTAACAAAACGAAGCAAACAAACATTTTGTCTAAAATATTATTATTTTGCTACATTTTTCGTAGTTTCAGAGTCTATAAATGTTAGGAAATAATACCATTTTAAATGTTTGAAGGGGTCTTTTGTTTGGATATATCTAGCACACTTATCATTTGACTCTCGATTTTTATACATATTATTTAAAAAGTCCCTATAATGTATTAGGATGAACTTTAATTCGGTGCAATTCAATTTAATTTGCTGATCATTTTTTGCACTTTTGAAAGGATCTTTTTGATTTTGACATAAGGGACAAATGTATAAATAAGTATTTCATGCTACCTTTCCTAAAGACTCTTTATCTTTATTTAGCTGTGAATAATTATTATAATGCAATCGTTTACAAATATTACATTTGACATACGGATCTGACGCTTTTAGATACCACCAACTAAACATAGATTAAACATATTATTTGAAGGAGTTAACAAAATATTCTGAGATATATCTATGTAATATTAAATGAAATATGCTCGAAATTTTACGTAGAATCAGAATATGTAACATTAGGCATTCAATTAAAAAAAACCTAAGTTAGTCGGTTTTGACGGCTTTACGACGTCCGTCGTCCGTTTGTTTTTTCTGATATCAAATTCTAGCGCTTTGAGCGAAATCCTACAACTGTCCTAATTTAACCGTTTTTCTAATCCTTCAAATAAAAAAGTTATCTATTGGTCCAAATATAGTCAGTATATGGTGGCCCATTTAAGAGGTGCCTATACCTTATCTCGAAAACTAGGGGGGTTGCAAAAAAATTTAAACACAATAGTTGTTCCTAGTAAAATGATCTTTATTTTTGTGTATTTTTTTAATCGTCACTTTTTTATTTACATCGTTATATTTTTTTTTTAATGAAACACCCTATATTTTATTACACTTTTGAAATCTACTTAGGATTCTAAGAATATTTGATATATGATGTTATACCTCTAGAGTTAGTAGTTTCACAGCTATAAACAGTTGAAAATCGGTACTTTGGCTACTTTTCACCTTGATAGCAAGAAGACCATTAAAGATGGAGTAAAATGAATTTCACATTCCTGTCTTAACTTTCTAAGAGCTATCTGATGTTGCTAACTGATGGTACCTACCGTGGTACTAAATTTGGTACCCATGATACCACCTGCCAGTTAGTACCGTCAGATAGCTCTTTAAAAGTTAAGATAGAAATGTGAAATTCATTTTGCTCCACCTCTAATGGTCTTCTTGCTACCTAGGTGAAAAGAAGCCAAAGTGCCGATTTTCAATTTTCTATAGCTGTGAAACTACTAACTCTAGAGGTGTAACATCATACATCAAATATGCTTAGAATTGTAAGTAGAAACCAAAAATGTAATAAAATATAGGGTATTTCATATAAAAAAAATGTAACTTGTTTGACTATGCTGTATATAAAATAGTGACGATTAAAAAAATACAAAAAAATAAAGATCACTTTATTAGGAACAACTTTTGTATTTAAATATACAATATGATAATTTGTAAGTGAAGTTTTGCTACTTAGACGTTCGATGCAGGAAAAGTTAGGAAGTTGACTTCTTGAAGAAAGTTTGTGTTCATTTTAGGTCTTTATCATCCATATTTACTTTATTTTATAAACAGGACGTGTCTAAATGAAATGTATCACCAGATACGTGCCGCTATCAGGTTTTAATCTAAGCAATAAACAATAATTTTGGCAATTCGAATAAAACTGGTGCATACTACGCTTAATATTGGGATGACGTAATAATGTATCAGTGTGAACATTTCTAATTAATTATATACAATCGATAATACCCGTCCCCTCGAAAATCCGACAATACTGACAACACTGTTTGTAACTTTCCGAAGGCATTCGGCCGGAATCGTAAGTTTAGGAAAATGTAGAATTAGGACTTGTGTGGCGTTCCCTAAAATTCATATCGCACACCGATCCGAATTATACAACATAAGGCGTTGGGTCTGGATTGACGGTGTTTATCTCGCAGATATTAGCGGCGCGGCAATATTTTACTTTCCGTCCAGATAAATAATAATTTTCAATAGAAAATGGCATGTATTTATGTACTAAAATATTATTTTTGTACGCCCATGCTATTTCGGATTGTTTACCGTGCTTGGTTTTAGAACGGTAGGTTAAGTTTACTGGTTACTAAGCGAAAACGCGACGGTAAGTAATTTACTTACCGTTCAGCTGAACGGTAAGTAAAATATATATAATTTGTCGAAAAAATGCATCATATTTAGATGATCCTTTCTTGAAACATCGGTATTTTGTAAAAACTATACTGTTTTTAAAAAATGTTTAGTTTTTTTTCTAAATATGCTCTAAAAAACTACCTAAAATTGAACAAAGTATGCCAACAGGAGTTTTTCGTTTAAGCACTTTCCATGATTGTCTTCAAACCACTTTTTGAAAACTATACGTCTTTTCATAACGATTTTTTGATTTCTCCGGAATTATTGAAGAGCACCCTATTTCCCATGCCTCTTCAATATCAGAATTATCGTTCTCAGACTCACTCATACTTCTAAAAGACTACTGATATAATAATAGTCACGCGTTTGTCAAATATCGTGACATTAAAAAGTAAAATTACAAACGTATCCATAGTAACAACAGAACCCACTTAAGGTTTAGTGGATCTACAGGGCAGAAATAATTATCCAAAACACAATTTTTACTATTTTCAAGATATTTGCTTAGTCAATGTCTTTGTGTTCATAATGGGCGTACAAAAAATAGTATAAGCATCTCGAACAGTAAGGAGTTTACCGATCTCCTCCAATATTGGCGACTTCGCTTCGCTCAGTCGCCAAACATTGTCGTCGATCGGTAAACTGTCCTTACTGTTCTTGATACTTAATATACTATTTAATTTTCCTGTGATTTTGCTGTGTGCTGCAGCTCCTCAGCACATATATACCAGCCGCCACTGGTTTTGTTTGTTATAGACATAAGTTAATTTTTAAATGTCAAAATGGGAATATGGCGGCAGAGTTGTGCTTTACTTTCATTTCACCATCTGGACAATATTTTTATATAGTTCATACAATGAAAAAGCTGTTACGAAAAATTATTCAAAATCGTACACAATACGTTTATAGTGATGGGCGATATATCAATAGCTGTATCTAATCACCGTGAAAGTCAAATCACTATCAGTAACGGTGATCGGAATCGCTCTCAAACAGCTATTCTGTGATTGAAAAAAGCTGCAATCAGCGTCTCGGATATTGTGTATTATAAGACAACAAATAAATACA
>MU183863.1:0-14060 GCA_016904865.1 Pissodes strobi | reverse complement strand
GGTGTATTGGCGAAATAAAACGTGTTACTAAAAATTAATCGTTTACAAAATAGTTAATAATATGATCAATTCTTTGGATTTACTGCAGCTGGTGGTACTCCATCTTCCACAAAGATCTTCACAATTCACACACATTTGATACATATCATAGGACTAACTACGGTGTAAACACTCCATTATGTTGAATATCAAAATTGACAAATGAAAATACAAATTAAAAAATATAAATTTCTTTAATATCAATATCAATATCAATAAATTAAAAAAAAATTATGGAATCTTACAAGACCTAACTGATTGTGAGTTTTAATCTGGGTGATTAAATATTTTCTTTTGTTGTTTACCATCTAGGCAATTATATTATTACAAATGATATCAAATAATACTGAATATATTTTATTTTGTATTAATAATTTATTTACTACTTGTTAAATAGTTGCAAGTTCTTGTGCTGTATTTTGTGTCTTTTTTTTGTATATGCTAAAAGCATTAATAAATATTTCATTCTATTCTATTATATTAAACCTCCAATCAATTATCAATTAAACGTAAATTGGTTTTTTCCCGAACTGTGACTTAAAAATTATTTTTTTTTAGTTATGTGCATATTTCAATATTAATAAATTATTCTTTTGTGTCTAGTCATTTTCATTTTTGTGATGGCTTATTATTTTCTGCTTGACAGCAGGCTTATTTCAATGTTACCTTGACTTTAAACAGGTGTCCCTTAAAATGTTACGTCTATGGTGCGCAGCCTGGAGAAACATGGCGCAGGCGCGCCATTGTGGGCGTACATAAATGGAACATAAATGAAATCTTTGGCGCGCTTCGGCCGCCATCTTCATTGCTTTTCATTCTATATTTTATCCCCTCTTCACGTTAATATTTCTAATGTTGGCATGCAAACATTTGGTAATTTATGAATGGCCTACTCCGTCTATTCTTTTTTTATATGTCTTTGGTCCACAAGCAGACTCATTTTTTTAAAATATAGTTTTAGGTTTTATGTAGTAAGATTAGTAATCCAGGGGTGCAACTTTTTTAGGGCTGTGAAAATGTTGCTCTTTCTAAGAACCATGTTTTATGAAATGTCGCTTATTTATTGCATTCTTACTTTTCCTATTTTTCTTTTATCGTATGAATATGTTTTTAGGTGTCAAACTACGATTTATTTTCTGTCATTTGTCATCATGGTACTGCGGGTGGGGGACATTACACTAGCTATGCGCTCAATGGAGGTCAGTGGTATGAGTTTGACGACCAGTACGTCACCAAGGTTTCAACGGAAAGGGTGCAGAATTGTGAAGCATATGTTTTGTTTTATCGGTAGGTTGAACAGTTGGATATTTATACAGATAGTACCCTGCCGCTAATCCGAACCTCGCTAATTCGAACTGTTCGGTAAACTCGTAAACTGGCGATAGGATCGCAAGACCACAATCAAGAGAGAGCTTTGCGTTTTTCAAATTTCTAATTCATAAATTCAAATTAGTACATATAGATATTGGTAAATAGCTTCTCTCTTTGAACTTCCCCTTCCGCTGTCGGCATTTACTGGCTCGTCGGAAATGTTGCACATTGTTGTTTTTTTTTAATTCGTTACTCAAAACCCTCTTGTTTTTTTTTTGGTTTGGATTAGCGGGAGTGCACTTTTCTCCTAGAAACCATTTTAAGCCATTTAGATAAATTAGTAAATAAATTATTTATGGGTTATGTTACATATAAGTCACGCTGGGAAATGTTCCAAGTGACTTATATGACACATGAGTGCCGTACAAGATTTTATCCAATTGCAGAACCATATTATCTCAAGCAGTTTATTTTAAAAGGGTTTGATGTTATTGTTAAGAATTCACAAATTATTAAGGAGCTTTTATGTTTCTTCGAAATATTGATGTGTTTTTTTTATAATAAATAGCACTGTGATTAAGACGTCATTTAGTTATTTCTTAATTTGTTAACGATAAATAGTGACATTTTAAGACGAGAAAGCAGTTTGTAAACAAATATAGATCAGAAAGAAGTTCCGCAAGAAATTATTGACAATGCAGAGGCGGCTAATTGCAAATTTTATCCAAAAAATCTCGTGGCCTTTACGATAAGGAGTTCAAGGCGTTTGAAGACTGGATGAAAGTTAAGCACGTTAAAAGTATAAATGAAAGTATTTTGCTTGCTTACTTTCTTGAAGTACACAAGAAGTTTCGTTTAGCGGATTTTTTTTTGTTGGCATTAGAGTACCTCTCAACGCAGAACAATCAAAATTTTTCGCCACAAATACATCATTGTCATTTTCAAAAAAAAAAAAATTAAGTTAGAAAAAAAACATTTTCTTGGCTTAAAGTACCTCTTTTAACGCAGGCCAATCAAAATTTTACTATAACTAACCCAAACTAATTATATTAAAATAATCATAAACAAATAAAAAATGTGTGACAGATCTCACTGTTATATAAACCTATAACAGAGACAAGGAAGAGACGCGCAACTCGATGTCAATAAATCATCCGAGAGAACGCTGCCATGCCTTCTTTGTGTGTCTTCAGGACAAGTGAATGCAGATGGCGCACGAGGAGGACGCTGTCATTTGCCCGCTAAATTCAAATTAACCATCTTTTCTTTTTTTTTTCTATGTTTGTTTAAAATTTGGAGGTTCATTTAGATAAATACTCCCATATAACTCAAAATTTCATTTATCTGGTTTTGATATATATTTTTCTTACAGATAATACGAATCAATGTCACTAAAATAAATAACATTGTAAAACTGAATGGCCAAATACCATTTATTAAATTTAATATAAACATAAATATTTATTATCATTATTAGTTGTAAAGGCTTTCAATTATTGATTAAGTGGGTTTGACGGAAATTTAATTAAATTGGACTAATGCTACTTTCGATTATTATTTCTGGGTAATCTTTCTTTAAGAAATGAAAACAAAACGACAGTGGCATAAGTTCATCTGAATGACAAATGCAAATAATATAAGGACAAAGTTGCAGCTTCACTTTAACACAATCCATTTCACTATTATCTTAAATCGTCTGTTAAAAAGCACAAATTGATTAATATACACTGTAATCACTAATAAAAGTCAATAATTTACGTAAACAGCAAAACCAAACAAAGCGGCCATTACAAAAATGCCAAACCTGGCTCGTCATCGGCGCGCGTCACTATTCTAGTGCAGCGTTGTCAAATTGAAAATTTTTGTTCATGGTATATCTTTTGTTTCTTAATCAAGCGTGAACAAAAAAGATTATCAAAATTTATATACAAAAACTGGAGGCAACTTGGCAACCACGAGGAAAGCGATGCCTGCTCCATCTACGTTTGGCTGCCTAGATGTATGACAAGGAAATAAGTATAGAACATTACGTGAAACTAAAAGAGATAAAGAACAGTGGATACATCTACGGGGCCAGTTACCAGCCTCTTCCTTGTCTCTACCTATAATATAATAAAATAAATACCGCAAATATTTCCTTTTCCAGATAATTCGATTATTTTTTATTTCATTATGAACTACAAAAAATATTCTACACGATCTTAAACTATTTATTTTCAAAATATTCTAAATTAATACAATTAATAAGTTCTATTCAAGAATCTATATTGTTTTTTTTCGCAATTGCCTCACCATAGATATTCATTCACAAAGTCGATCTGCGAATTCATCTGGAGAAGCATGTCTCCCTTTAAAAAATTTTTAGCAACGGACCATGACGACTCAATTCTTTGAGTGTGAGTGCGTTCTTCCTTAACAACCACTGTGATTGATTGTTTTATGTTGATACTCATATTGTGACAACCTCTCATATGCTTTTCATATGTCCGAATCTATGACAGAACCTTTCTTCACATGTTGTCCCAGAATTGGATTCAATGTACGAGCAAAGTATACATAAACTAGTAGCTCTACTCCCCCAAATATTTTCAGCCAGCAAATTGTTGGCAGCATGTGGAGCGTTTTAGTTCAATCAGTCGGTCGTGTGTAGGCAGAGTGTTCAGAACAGAGTCGAATTTGTGAAAATCTTTAATTTTATTTGTATTTTAATATTTTATTTGGACTTCGGTGGAAATAAATATGAAACAATGTAAAATACAAAAGCAAATAGGTAAAATCTATAGTCGGATCAGCGAATAGATATAGTAATAAAATTAGGTGAAGGACCGGAAAAATTATCTAGGTGTACCAGATTTTTTTTAGAAACAATATGTTTTCGTTTGTTGTTTCTTCGATATAAGTACATATATATAACGATAATGGAATGCTTTGTAAATATTAAATATATTTTGGCCCTAACCCAAAGTTGATTCGACGACTAACCCAAACTAACCAAATCCATTAAAATTGATTATAACCTATCAGAACCGGTTCAAATGATTAAAATAAGTTGAGACTAAGTGAAACTAACCGAAAGTTGAATCGACGACTAACCCAAACTAACCAAATCTATTAGAATTGATAATAACGTCGGTATCGGAACCGCTTCAAATAGCTAAAATAAGTTGAGAATAAGTGAAACTAACCGAAAGTTGATTGGACTACTAACCCAAACTAACCAAATCTATTAAAAAAGATTATAACGTATCGGAACCGGTTCAAATGATTAAAATAAGTTGAGACTAGGTGAAACTAACCGTAAGTTGAATCGACGACTAACCAAAACCAATTCTATTAAAATTGATAATAACGTATCGGAAGCGGTTCCAATGATTAAAATAAGTTCAGACGAAGTGAAACTAACCGTAAGTTGAATCGACGACTAACCAAAACTAACCAAATCTATTAAAATTGTATCATCCTTATTCAATTGTATCATCATTATTAAATGAAGCACTAAACGGACGTGTGATCGAATGCTCCTCTTTGAACGCCGTAAAACGTGGTTTTTCGTTTGTTTCAATACGTTAAATTGATACAGTGGTGTAGCTAAACTTTTCGGCTATCATGTAAGGTAAAAAAAAGTTCGTGAAGTGCCCTCGACCATCATGTCAAAGTGTGGTTTTTGCGATTCGTCCGCCCGTAGGGCGATGTTATTGTGCAGCGGGTTGTGCAAAAAACGATATCACGCTGACTGTATGTCCGTCCCACCTGAGGCGGTCAGCGTTATTAACACAGTGTCGGGAGTGTCTTGGAGATGCCGTACTTGTCATGCCTTTAATGCAGATGAACTTGGGAACAAAATGCAGACCTTGTTAGAAAATCAACACTCTGAACTACTTAGGTTACTCTCAGAGAAGATTGGCAATATTACAGGTGACATTGTAAAACCAGTGAGAGACGGAGTCTCCGAAACGTCCCCTTTCACGCCAGCCCAAAATTTGGCATTAGGCTATGCGGATGCTGTTAAACGCAATGAAATTTCGAAAATTGTTATCATGCCGAAAAACCAGGACCAAGAAAACTCGCTTACCAGGTTAGATATTCTACAAAACATCAATCCAGTAGCTGAACACATTGCATTCAATAAAGTGAAGCCCGTATCCAATGGTGGTTTCGTGCTAAGTACCAGTCCGACCAGCGCCAATAGATTTAGGGAATTAGCTTTACAAAAACTGGATAACTATGAAGTAAGAGAACTTCGAGGCATACAGTCGACTGTTCGGATTGTTGGTCTGTCCGAGGAATATGAAGAAGAGATACTGATGCAGTGTATCAGATCCCAGAATGTGCATATATTTAGTTCAACTTCGCAGTGCAAATTAGTAAAAATATGGCATACAAGGAAAAATGATCGAATTTATCAGGCTGACCTGCAGTTGGATGCGGTGACTTTTCGGAGAATTACAGATATTGGTAGGTTGGTGGTCGGTTTGGATAACTGTACTGTTTATGAGGCTCTTTCAATTCCGCGCTGCTTTACATGTAACAACTTTCATCATACCGCAAAATTCTGTAGAAAAAATATATCATGTCCTCTCTGTTCGGGTGATCATGAAGTTAAAGCCTGCAAGGCGACAAAAGAACATTTTAAATGTGTTAACTGCTATAATATTAAACAAAAACAAAAATTAGATATAAGTGATAATCACCCGGTTTGGGATTATATCAATTGCTTTGCATATAAACAAACGCTAGAAAAAGTCAAATTTGATATAATCGGATCTAGGAAATAGCGCTCGAATTCGGTTCATGAGATAAAAAATGTTCTGCCTGCGCATCCTGTCAATGCTCAGTACGCTCCTTTCAATAACAGGCCGGGCAAATTTAAAATATCATTTTACTATCAGAACGTGAGGGGCCTTAGGAGCAAAACGAATGATCTTTTTAACTCAGTTTTATCTGCCGATTTTGACATACTGGCTTTTACTGAAACTTGGTTGGACTCGGACATTTTTAGCACTGAACTGTGCGATTCGCGATATGCAGTATTTCGCGCGGATAGAGATTTTGATCAGATGGGCTGTCGTCGGGGTGGTGGAGCGTTATTAGCAGTAAAAAGTGATTATACCGTTTCAGTTCTGAAAATTGGTAATATTCCCACATGTATTGATTTCCTAGGAGTTAAGGTTACGATTAATGTCTGCACATTTTACATATTTTTAACTTATATTTCACCTAATATTAGTATCCTTGAGTATAATCAGTTTTTTGAAGAACTGTGTTCAATTGAAAATCTTTATGATTCGAAAATTTTATTTTTGGGTGACTTTAATCTGCCGGATTTTCTTAATGCATTCTCTGGTGACGGTATTAATGATAAAACTCTGTCTTTATTGAATTTTATGCAATTTTTTTATTTCACACAATATAATTCGGTAAAAAACGCCAATAATCGCTTATTAGATTTGATATTGTGTAACACTATGTCATTTTCATGTGAAGTTGAAAGAGCTGAGGATGTGTTACTGCCTGTGGATAATCATCATCCCCCCCCTGGCAGTGTATTGTCATTTGGGGCTCGAGAAAAAATTTAATAAACAGAAAATTAACAATGTGTATTATAATTTTAGAAGGGCGGATTTTGAGGGTCTTTACATGCACATGTCTGGTGTGGACTGAGATTTTTTGAAAACGGCAAATGATGTTAATTCCACTTGTGATTTGTTTTATTCCAAACTTTACGAAATATTAAATCTTTTTGTGCCAAAAACAATAAGACGCAGAAAAGATTATCCCCCTTGGTTTAATTCTAACATAATAAAAAAACATTAAGAAAAAGTTTGGCCTCTGGAAGAAGTATAAGCGAATACAAAATAATAGTCATTTGCTAGAGTTTGGAGAGCTACGAAGGCAAATGAAACTTGATATTGATTATGCCTTTAAAAAATATTGTGAAAACGTTGAAAATCGCATTGTGTCTAATCCATCAAATTTTTGGCAGTTAATAAATAGCAAGAAAAATAATAAGCAGCTTTCGGAGGAAATGTCTTTGGGTCAAACAGTTTTTAAGAATCCCCGCGACATTGCAAATGCTTTTGCTGAATTTTTTCAATCCTCATATATTCCACCGGCTCAATTGAATAATTATGTGACTCCCAATAGCATTAATATGGTTGCAGTACACGGCGCTGAAGAGGATGACGTTTTGCGTTGCTTAAAGAAATTTAAACCAAAAGGAACCGTGGGTCCGGACAAGATACCGGCCTTTTTTTTGCATGATTGTGCATACCTTTTGGTCAAACCCCTTACTCTCATTTTCAATTTGTCGTTAAAAAATTCCCAATTTCCTGATATTTGGAAACAATCCAAGATAACTCCGGTGTTTAAAAAAGGTAACAAGCAAATAATTGAAAACTATCGCCCCATAAGTATAATTAATAATGTTTCCAAATGTTTCGAAATGTTCCTTCACAATAATTTGTATTTTCAGACTAAACAGGGACTGTCAAATTATCAGCACGGGTTTCTCAAGGGAAAGTCAACCACGTCTAATCTAACTTGTCTGACGCAGTTTGTCGCCGAGGCCTTCGATCAGGGCTGTCAGGTGGACTCTATATTTACAGATTTTTCAAAGGCATTCGACCGACTTGACCATGCAATTCTGCTTAGCAAACTTGACTCATTTGGTTTTTCGGATGATTTAATAAATTTGTTTCGGTCTTATTTGAACGGAAGGCGTCAGGTAGTAGAGTGCTGTGGTCAATCATCGGTCCAGATGGATGCAACATCTGGGGTTCCGCAGGGGTCTGTTTTGGGCCCTCTGATGTTCAACATATTTATAAATAGTATTATGGAGAATCTTGACAGTCATACACTTTTTTACGCGGATGATATGAAGATTTATGCACGTGTACGGGGCCCGGGTGATTGTCTGAGGCTTCAGGCTTCAATTGACGCGGTCTCTGGATGGTGTACTGAAAATAATTTACCGCTGAATATTAGTAAATGCAGAGTAATGTCATTCTCCCTGAAGCACAACACCCTGTTGTATGATTATAAGATTAACGGTATATCGCTAGAAAGGGTTGAAACATTTCGCGACTTAGGTGTATTATTTGACAGCAAACTCTCTTTTGTACCTCATATTAACGACTTAGTAGCAACATGCTACAGATCTTTGGGTTTTATCATAAGAAATTCACGAAATTTTTCAAGTCACAATACATTAAAGCTGCTGTTCTGTGCGTTTGTTAGATCAAAAATTGAGTACGCCAATGTGGTATGGTCGCCATTTTATCCGGTGCATATAGACCGCATTGAGGGAGTCCAACGAAGGTTTCTAAAGTATCTAAGTTTTAAAATCGACGGTCAGTATCCCGATTTAGGCTTTCCCGAAGATCAATTACTTCGTCGACATTCCTTTTGCTCGTTAGAAGATAGGCGCACTGTCGCTCATCTTAAATTCCTCCATAACGTACTGCATAACAGGGTGGAATGTACCGAAATTTTAAATCAGCTAAACTTTCTCGTACCAAGGCTAACGTCTCGTAACGCGTATGCATTTTATGTACCTACTCCGCGTACTAATGTCTGTAAATACTCACCCATTCATCAAATGTGCAATGCATATAATCGACGGCAGAAAAATTTTGATATATTCAACTGCAGCTTATCCACTATAAATCCAAGTGTAATTTAAAATAGACTTGATAATTATATTATAATCTACATGAACTACTTTCATTGTATCCAGTTTCTTAGTTCTTTTTTTTATTGTATTGATGCTTTTTACTTTTTTTTGTCTCGTTGTACCCATTTGTTAATTGGTTCTTTGTAACTGTGAAATGGTGTAAAATAAAATAAAATAAAAAAATAAAATTGATTATAACGTATCGGAACCGGTTCAAATGATTAAAATAAGTTGAGACTAGGTGAAACTAACCGTAAGTTGAATCGACGACTAACTAAAACCAAATCTATTAAAATTGATTATAACGTATCGGAAGCGGTTCCAATGATTAAAATAAGTTGAGACGAAGTGAAACTAACCGTAAGTTGAATCGACGACTAACCAAAACTAACCAAATCTATTAAAATTGATTATAACGTATTGGAACCGGTTCAAATGACTAAAATAAGTTGAGACTAAGTGAAACTAACCGAAAGTTGGTTGGACGACTAACCCAAACTAACCAAATCTATTAAAATTGATTATAACGTATCGGAATCGGTTCAAATCATTAAAATAAGTTGAGACTAAGTGAAACTAACCGAAAGTTGAATCGACGACTAACCCAAACTAACCAAATCTATTAAAATTGATTATAATGTATCGGAACCGATTCAAATGACTAAAATGAGTTGAAACTAAGGGAAACTAACCGAAAGTTGATTGGACGACTGAACCAAACTAACCAAATCTATTAAAATTGATTATAACGTCTCGGAACCGGTTCAAATGATTAAAATAATTTGAGACTAAGTGAAACTAACCGAAAGTTGAATCGACGACTAACCCAAACTAACCAAAGTTATTAAAATTGATTATAATGTATCGGAACCGATTCAAATGACTAAAATAAGTTGAAACTAAGTGACACTAACCCAAAGTTGATTGGACGACTAACCCAAACTAACCAAATCTATTAAAATTGATTATAACGTCTCGGAACCGGTTCAAATGATTAAAATAAGTTGGGACTAAGTGAAACTAACTGAAAGTTGATTGGACGACTAACCCAAACTAACCAAATCCCTTAAAATTGATTATAACGTATCGGAACCGGTTCAAATTAAAATAAATTGAGACTAAGTGGAACTAACCGAATGTTGAATCGAAGACTAACCCAAACTAACTAAATCTATTAAAATTTATTATAACGTATCGGAACCTAAAGCGGTTCAGATACGTTCTAATCAATTTTAATACATTTGGTTAGTTTGGGATAGTCGTCCAAACAACTTTCGGTTAGTTTCACTTAGTTTCAACTTATTTTAGTCATCTGAACCGGTTCCGAGTCATTATAATTAATGTTGATAGATTTGGTAAGTTTGGGTTAGTCGTCGATTCAACTTTCGGTTAGTTTCACTTAGTCTCAACTTATTTTAATCATTTCAACCGGTTCCGTTATGTTATAATCAATTTTAATAGATTTGGTTAGTTTGGGTTAGTCTTCGATTCAACTTTCGGTTAGTTTCACTTAGTCTCAACTTATTTTAATCATTTGAACCGGTTCCGTTACTTCATAATCAATTTTAATAGATTTGGTTTGTTTGGGATAGTCGTCGATTCAACTTTCGGTTAATTTCACTTATTCTCAACTTATTTTATTCATTTAAAGCGGTTCCGATACGTTATAATAAATTTTAATAGATTTGGTTAGTTTGGGTCAGTCGTCGATTTAACTTTCGGTTAGTTTCACTTATTCTCAACTTATTTTAGTCATTTGAACCGCTTCCATTACGTTTTATTCAATTTTAATAGATTTGTTAGTTTGGGTTAGTCGTCCAATCAACTTTCGGTTAGTTTCACTTAATTTCAACTTATTTTAGTCATTTGAACCGATTCCGATACATTATAATCAAATTTAATAGATTTGGTTAGTTTCATTTAGTTAGTCTCAACTTATTTTAATCATTTGAACCGGTTCCCTTACGTCATAATCAATTTTAATAGATGTGGTTAGTTTGGGATAGTTGTCCAATCAACTTTCGGTTATTTTCACTTAGTTTCAACTTATTTTAGTCATTTGAACCGATTCCGATACATTATAGTCAATTTTAATAGATTTGGTTAGTTTGAGTTAATCGTCCATTCAACTTTCGGTTAGTTTCACTTATTCTCAACTTATTTTATTCATTTAAAGCGGTTCCGAGACGTTACAATTAATTTTAAAAGATTTGGTTACATTGGGTTAGTCGTCGATTCAACTTTCAGTTAGTTTCACTTAGTCTCAACTTATTTTAATCATTTGAACCGGTTCCCATACGTTATAATCTATTTTAATAGATTTGGTTGGTTTGGGTTAGTCGTCGATTCAACTTTCGGTTAGTTTCACTTAGTCTCAACTTATTTTAATTATTTGAATCGGTTCCGATACGTTATAATCAATTTTAGTAGATTTGGTTAGTTTGGGTTAGTCGTCCAATCAAGTTTCGGTTAGTTTCACTTAGTTTTAACTTATCTTAGTCATTTGAACCAGTTTTGATACGTTATAATCAGTTTTAAAGATTTGGTTAGTTTGGGCTAGTCGTCGAACCAACTTTCGGTTAGTTTCGCTTATTCTCAACTTATTTTAGTCATTTAAAGCGGTTCCGATACATTATAATCAGTTTTAATAGATTTGGTTAGTTTAAGTTGGTCGTCCAATCAAGTTTCGGTTAGTTTCACTTAGTCTCAACTTATTTTAGTCATCCGATACGTTATAATCAATTTTAATAGATTTGGATAGTTTGGGTTAGTAGTTCAATCAACTTTCGGTTACTTCCACTTATTCTCAACTTATTTTGGTCATTTGAAGCGGTTTCGATACGTTATATTCAATTTTAATAGATTTGGTTAGTTTGGGTTAGTCGTCCAATCAACTTTCGGTTAGTTTCAGTTAGTATCAACTTATTTTAGTAATTTGAACCCGTTACGATACGTTATAATCAATTTTAAAAGATTTGGTTAGTTTTGGTTAATCGTCACTTAGTCTCAACTTATTGTAGTCATTTGAACCGGTGCCGATACGGTATAATAAATTTTGATAGATTTGGTTAGTTTGGGTTAGTCGTCCAATCAAGGATACGAGAATTTCGTAACGCGAGACGAAAACATAAACCATGTTGTGACGTGACATTGAAAAATCACTCTCATGAACCCAAAGAAGTATAGTAAAAGTGAGGTTCCGAAGTATTATATTATTATATATTTTTAAAAAAATTTTAGGTAATTCCACTATTATTGCTATCTTTGAAACAGTCAAAGCTACAAAGTTTATTAAACTAGAAAAAAGTTGCCATTATTGAGGCTTTTTCAAGATCGATTTAAAATGTCGTTAAATTTTTGTGAGATTCTGGTTCACCTAAAAATGACACCCTGTATAGCAAAATTTGTTTTAAATTTCCTCCTATGAAAATATTTTTACAACTTTGCTCTGTTTCACATGATTTTTCACCCGGCCGGCAGTCAGTAGGTTTTTCGGTACGAGTCCATACAATCTCCTGAATACATCTCTGGTAAACGCCTGCCTAGAGGAAGCCACGCGAATCAATCGGACACTTACGCAGCGCATCGCTCATCTCCAGTTATCACGTGATATAAAAGAATGTGGCTGAATTACATCAAAAGATTTACCGCTGAGTGAACTTACTAGTTTGTTTATACTATGGTACTAGCAACCCTTTTATTTTCGGTGCAAACTACAGGTCTTACGTCATCTGAGTTTTTAGCGATCATGCGAAAAGCCCAGTAACCTTAGACTATTCTCTCTCTATTATATTTACGTTTCCCGAATTTGGTTTCATCAACCTAAAGTGTATTATAATCTAGTTTAGTTTGGGTTATCAAAACAGATTTGTATATCATTTTATTTAGTTTAATCTCATACCTGTACAACTATGTCATGGTCTCCAATTTTTGGCAAGTTTTCTAAAACGAAGTGTTTTCACAATACCGAAACAGAATTATTGGACTCGACGCGCGTTTCGCTAACCATGTTAGCATCATCACGAGATGATTAAAACTGTTTTAATTTTATGATAGGTATCCAAAAACACTAAACTATATTGCAAAGGACTGTGAAGTTAATACTTACCGTAATTAATAATACACTCCTTAAAAATTTAATATTTAACATTTACTTACAATCTCATTGACTGACCCGGCAGTCAAAATACTGTTAGCATTACCTGACATTTTATTGGTATATACACAAAATGAAGGAGTTTTCTAAATCCAAATGCCAATTTACTCAAGCAACGGTTTTATAATTACAAGATCAATCAACTTACCTGTAAGGAAGATCGATCGGAATTATCCGAGCATCTCCGCCGTCCCTCATTACACTTTGTAGTATACAACTTTTTCCCAATCGGTACAATTTTTAAAGAAGTTATTTAAAAACATGGTGATTCAGCCGACCCTGGCTAGCCGCTCGAGCTCATCGCCTTGATGCGTCATTACAATTTTAGTTCGTGAGATTTTTGATTACATTGCATTTGGGGTGATAGGGAGAAGGTAAAGACTGGGTGAGTTTGTAATGAGGGACGGCGGAGATGCTCGGATAATTCCGATCGATCTTCCTTACAGGTAAGTCGATTGATCTTGTAATTATCCTTCGCATCTCCGCCGTCCCTCATTACACTTTGTAGATGTTTAACGTATTTGCGATGTAATCTACATTAACTGAAAATTGCGATTTTTCTGTAGTCCTAGATTTGTAAGGCTCTTTTTATAAACTAAAATTCAAATTTATAACCATTAGATTTAATAGCACACATATGAAGGTACATATATCATGTTTAACGCTTAACTGATATTAACCTTTAACTTATTTTTAATACTATACCAATATTCTTATGTAATATGATAACAAGTTGGTAAGTAAGTTATAATTGTAGCCTAATATTTATATGATTCCTTAGAAATTATGGTTCAATAAACAAGATGCAAATCCAGTGGGATTACCCACGCCAAGTTTGTTATAGAATTTTGAGAATACTTTTGATTTTTCTGTCGAGCCAGC
>MU183862.1:150376-171296 GCA_016904865.1 Pissodes strobi | reverse complement strand
ATTTTTCAAATGATAAAATTTGAACACATATTTAAAAAAAAACAATTCGGATTGAACAATCTGATGTAGCAGATCAAAAATTACTAGTAATTCACATTTTCAATAAGCATTGGTTTATTTTACAGTGGTTTCTCATAATTACAATACTTATAGCTTATAATGTCAAAGTAAAAAATCACGGAAGCAAATTTTTGAAATACGTCTGGTTTTGCTATGCTTTGAATTTTTATGTATATAGCTTTTTAAATATTGCACAAAGTAGGTCATTGTATCATTGTATATTTCGAAACTGTTGTTATTAGGCTCCGACAATAGCCACGAAAATTTGTGTTTGATTTTTATTGATTATCTGACTACTACTTATCGCGAGGAGTTCATCGGAATTTTATAGCGCTTTTTGAATTGGCATGAGGAAACCCAGCTTGGTGCTTGCATGTTTTTCAGTGGTGCGATGTATTTTTTAAAAGCAAAAGCTTTTGGTAGTCATTAAGTGAATTATATTGCAGGTACACAGTAACTTTGAAAATGCATGTTAAATTTATAGAAAATGGGATAACTTTTAAGATTTTGTCTAGTTTGCACCACAGTTAGCTATGTTTTTGTTTTATTTAAAGGCTCTAAGCGACGTCCACCAAAAACTAATCGAGGAGTCCGAACCATTGGAGACCTACAGGACTATCCATTAATGGTACTTGGTACCACCGATAATGGTATACTTTTTTGTTTATTCATAACTTGATGTTGTATAAGGTCTAAACATAATTTTAATTTTGTCGTTGCGAGAGCGCTGCTACACTCTTGACCTCTTGATATATTGTAGAATAAATGGAATGAAATTGCAAAAACTGACACATTATGTATGCAGCTTATCAATTTAGGAATTTTCAAAGGGAAGAAAGGTAATGAAACGCGGTACGGAATTAATATAATATAGCTAGTGGAAACTCTAGGTCTAATTATTATTCCGACCAAGGGGGTTTTAAATTAACTTTAAAATTTCAGACCGCACAATCCTTCTGACTCCACAAACGAAAGTTCATAATGAATACGATTTACCTACACAAGAAAAATTTAACTCCATCGATTTGTTTTCTTCTAATAATACAGATTGGAACCAAGAAATATAAAATAAGTTAAGAATTAATGTTGAGAATGAACTAATAGTCGCAAGAGGGGTAAAAAGGGGCGTAATTTGGTACATAAACTATATTTAACCAATATTCACGTCATAATTTATTTAATAATAGATTTACTGAAAATGTAAGGCGTTTTATCAACAATAATTTGAACATAATTATGTTCAAATTCATTCTAACGTTTCACTCTTTAGTTTAAACTGAAACCGAAGATCCTCAATTGTTCCTGGTTATGTTTGAATGACACAAAAAAAATCGAAATGATTAGGAAACCTTTCATTATGGGAGTGGCGGTCCTTCATTTTGCGGAGAATGTATGTTTTTATTTAAATTAATGCGCACGAATTGAAACTACATGGAACATATTTACACTATAGCTTTGTGGGATATACCTGTTACAAGTTCACTAGAGCAGTTTTATTCATTATTCCGGGCATTGGATAGCAGTAGTTGTTAATGTATAGCGACCCTTAGATTCGCAGATAAAAAGTATTTAAATTATTTCAGTCAAAATGTAAATTATTATGAAGAAGGTTGTAGAGCAGACAGACAAATTGCATAACAAATCAGTGTTGAACTAGCTCACTCGAACCGTAACAATTATTGAATCACCTCTAGCAATACTACTAAGTGATGTTTTTGATATAAAAGGAAATATTTTCTTGTACAGTTTTTATGAAAAATAATTTTAATTGCATTTCACCTCCTTTAAGTTTTAATATCCAGTTTTCGCGTTGTGCCTATTTAAATATTAAAGTTTTAGGGTGTTACCCCCCACATACTTAATTATGTATTCCAAAAAGTAAACCGTTTTGCCTATTTGATTTTTGCTCTAGTTTTATTACATACTATAGTAGCGTCCAACGCAGTAAAAGCCTTCTATAAATTATTTTTGTGAGCACCTCGGGGTTACAAGCTGAAATTTTCACAGAATGAAGGTTTATTTATATTAATTCAAAATCCGAAGGTAGTCAAAAATTAGAACGGGCAAAAGGGCAGTATACCTAAAAATCGTGATTATTATATGAACGTGTAGGATATTAATTTATGAATGTTTTCATATAAAATTCGTCTACATTTTTGTACGAATTATATTTTTTATCATTGCTTGAAATATGCAGATTGCATTGGCCCTTACGGCAAAATAAATAAAAAAATTGAAATATCTCCCTTCGAACCTGGGCAAAATCTGATTGAAATATACTCATTTTTGTATTCACTTCGCATTCTCTCCGAAATGAATTCTCAAATCAAAATTTTTTATTCTTGCAAAAAGTTTGCCTTAAGTATCTAGAATACATAGGTGCAAGAATATTTTTTTTCTCAAATAGTAATGTGAAAATAGAATTAAATGTAAAAAGAGTACTTTTCTTCTAGCCGCGACCGTCAGATCTGGGGCTGCTCCAGTAGTCTCGCATCTCACTTTTCTCCATAGCTCCCTCTCTTTCTCGCCTATTGTACAATACAATAAGTGCTTTTACACATTACGGGTTAGAATACTAATAATAATAATAGCTATTATTATTTGAATAAAATCAATGAAGATATTTTCGATTATACTGAAATGTATTTTTCCTATACGCTGCTAGGTAATAAAGCAGTAGAAAAAAAATCATATACTTAATGCAACTCCTATTAAAAAAAAGACTAGTTTTATTCAGATTAGAAAAACTCAAAAGGTAAAAAAAAATCTTTATAATAACAAAGTCTATTTATCTTCAGTGTCTGTATCTTCTTCAGAAATAGATACAATGAGTTCAATATTGCCTTCCAGTAATTTTTTTGCATGATCCTATGCAACCTATTTAATTTCTTCTACGTGTACAAGCTTTAAAGCTTGTACACGTTGCTTCCATACAATCTAATAAAAAATAGTTTTATTAAGTTTTATTATGTACCTACCTATTTAATCTATTAATAATTTACCTTTTTTACATCCACATGGAATAAATACTTTTACATGGTGCCGACAGTATTCAACCTGTGCCTCAAGTCAAGGACCCGAGACAAGATCCAGTTGGAAGATGAAACAGAATGATGTGGGACTACCGTTTGAACGTCTCGCCAGTGACCGAATGAAGGCTCGATATAATCTCCAAGCTAACTCTAGGGGATTTCGTATGAACGATAAAGTCTAGTTATATAATCCGCAAAGGAAGACAGGAAGATCTCCCAAGCTAACGCCAGTATGGGAAGGACACTATACGGTCATCAAAAGAATTAATGCCGTTGTGTATAGAATTCAGCGTAGCCCCAGAAGCAAACTGAAAGTTGTCCACCTCGACAGGTTGAAAGCATATCACGGACATGAAGTAGCTGATCGGGACGATCAGAATTAAGAGGGAGGCAATGTTACGGCTAATCTAACAACCATCCGAACGTTTTTGTGCTACGCTATAGAACTAGCCGCCGTGCCTTTCGCTTCTATGTCTGTAGGAGTCATCGCCCGACCGGCTGCGAAGATTCAGGATCGCTGGAATTATCTCGATGGCCTCGGCGAGATCATATAGAGTGGCCTCGGAATACTTCCCGAATATTCGTGATAGATTTAAGATTATATATATAAGCAGACCTAAGGCGAATGTTAGGGGATAGTTCAGTTCAGTTAATCATTGAGTGTTGAATAGATATTAGTTGTAAAGTTATAAGAGTAGTTTAGAGTGTTAAATTGTATACAGGGTGAAACAAATTCGCTTCTCACTATTGGGATCTTGTAAACGGTAAGAGATACAGCAAAGTTTAAATTGGGGCAAAGTTGCGCAATTCAAAGGTCATTGATATGCCATTGAGAAATTGAGTATATTCCGACTACTTCCGGGGATATCCGTAATAAACCGAAAATCAGCTGTTTTATTTATGTTTTTTCCTGACTTTATTTTAAGAGATAATATAAAATGAATTTAACATTATTATTGCCACTTTTTCTCCTTTATAAGATGGCAGTATCAAATTTTAAATATGGCGTTTCGTGTACGGGCCCCCATCAACTTAATTTTTTTAAATGCGGACCTGGATTTTTTATTTAATTTTTTGAAGCCTTTGGCCTCGTTAAACCAACGATGTATTAAACTTATCAATAAATCAACAAATCTAGATTTTTTCCGTTATAGATAATGTGTTAGACAGAGATGGGGCGATCTTTTTTGACCTGATTTCACTTATGAGAATATTTGTTACCGCTATTGGACACGTGTGATACATCATTGGTTTTGGGGGACCAAAGACTTTTAAAAAATTAAATAAAAAATCCAGGTCCGTATTTAAAAAAATGAAGTTGATGATGGGGGCCCGGACGTTTCATGTCAGATTAAAAATTTGATACCGCCATCTTATAAAGGACAAAAAGTGGCATAAATAATGTTAAATTTATTTTATATTACCTCTTGAAATAAAGTCAGAAAAAAATAAAAATTAAATAGCTGATTTTCGATTTATTACGGATATCTCCGGATGTAGTTGGAATTTTCTAAATTTCTCAACGGCATATCAATGACCCTTAAATGGCGCAACTTTGCCCCAATTTAAACTTTGCTGTATCTCTTACCGTTTACGAGATCCCAATAGTGAGAAGCGAATTTGTTTCACCCGGTACAGTGGTAGTGAATAAAGAGAGTATTAGTTGAAGATAGCAAAGGTGTAATTCTGTTAAGAACCCACGGGAAAAACGTAACATTTGGTGTCAGAAGTTGGATTGTCAACGAGACCGTTTTGATTGGTGGATTCTGTAAAAATTTTGTATCGTTCTATGGTCAATACGAGGCAACAAACGGCAGAAATGGAGCAAATAAATAAAATGTTGGCAGATTTCATGGAAAATCTAAATGCTGAGAGGCAAGCAGAACCGGACAGGCTTCAAAAAATTTTTCAAGATCAAGAAGATAAAAAGCAAGCGGATCGGAAAGAGGAACAGGACCGGCTTCAGAAAATGTTTCAAGATTGAGAAGACCAAAGGCAAGCAGAACAGGACCGGCTTCAGAAAATTTTACAAGACCAGGAAGATAAAAGGCAAGCAGAACAGGACCGTCTTCAGAAAATTTTACAAGACCAAGAAGACAAAAGACAAGCAGAGCAGGACCGGCTTCAGGAAATTTTAAAAGGCCAGGAAGATAAAAGGCAAAAAGAACAGGACGACCGACTTCAGAAAATTTTGCAAGACCAAGAAGACAAAAGGCAAGTTGAACAGGACCGGCTTCAGAAAATTTTGCAAGACCAGGAAGAAAAAAGGCAAGCAGAGCAGGACCAGCTTCAGAAATGGATGCTGGATGTAATTGTAGGCGAGCAAGGAAAATTACAGAAAATATTGGACGGACAAAATGAGCAATTTGAAAAAGAAGTAAACAATATACAAAAAGAAGTCGGAAATGTACAAAAAGAAGTAGAAGACGTACAGAAAGAAATGAAAAATCTACAAGCAGAAGTTACCAGACTAAAACATCAAGGACCCACCGAGAGGGCATTCGCCTCAGGACAAAACATCAAACCTCCAACGTATGACGGTCAAACATCGTGGACAATGTACAGAAGGCAATTTGAAGCCGCTGCTGTTGCCAACGCCAACGCAACGGTTGGGATAACGAAGAAATGGCTACATCACTAGTGGTTGCACTTCGTGGATCTGCCCTGGAACTATTACAGACTATTCCCATCAGCCAGCAGGGGAAATATGATATACTGGCAGCTGCCCTAGAGAGACGATTTGGAGACCAACATAGAAGACAACTGTATCAGGCACAAGTTAAGTCCCGACATCAGAAGCCTGGTGAAAACCTGCAAGAGTTTGAGGCAGACATTAGACGTCTCATTCAATTGGCCTACCCGGGAGCGACAGAGGAATTTCAAGAGGAACTTGTTGCTCAATATTTCGTGGACGGTGTGAGAGATCCAGAAATTCAGAAGATGTTACGTCTAGCCAAATTTGATAGCAGCCGTGAAATTTTGGGTAGAGCTCTGGAAATCGAGGCGGCCTGTAACATCTCTAAGCCAGCAATCAGGGACGTATCCATCAAGGAAGAAAATTTGGCGAACAGTTATGAACTAACTGAAATGGGCGGTATTTTGAAGAAATTAACCGAAGTTCTTTAGGCCACGGGGAGATTCCGGGAGTCACTAGAAGTTAGGCCATACAACCGTAATCAGTGCTATAGATGTGGCAAGACTGGACACTTCAAAAGGGACTGTCGAGTACAAAGATTCCAGGGGCCAATAGAAGATAGGTCACATAACCGAAATACATCAAATCAGTGCTATAGATGTGGAATGACTGGACATTTCAGAAGGGACTGTCGAGTACGGATATTCCGGGAGCCAACAGAAGTTAGACCATGTAATCGAAAGGCTATAAATCAGTGCTATAGATGCGGCAGGACTGGGCATTTCAAAAGAGACTGTCAAGTACAAAGATTCCGGAAGCCACTAGAAGATAGGCCACGTAACCGAAATGTTTCAAATCAGTGCTATATATGTGGCAACATTGGGCATTTTAAGAGAGACTGTCGAGTACAACTACGACCTACAGCTCCATCCAGAGACAACAGTGGTTCAAAGCCAAGTCAGGAAGAGTTGACACAATATAACTTTAAGGCTAAGCAGAGGGAAGGAAGATGGCAGAGTAATACAGATGCTTTATCCAGAAGGTCATGTGAGGATAATTATAAACATCACCAAAGAATTGACCAACGAGAAGGAATCACTCCCATTAGGCGAATCAAGTTTAAGGTAGATCAGCAGTGGACCACAGAGCAACTAAAGAAAGAACAGCTTGATGATAATGAAATAGCACTACTACTGAAAGCTAAGGAAGAACGTCAACCAAGACCAAGCTGGAGAGATATTTCAACTAAGGGATCTACTTTTAAATCTCTGTGGGCTCAGTGGGACTCCCTGGTAGTTGAAAATGGGCTCCTTAAACGAGCCTGGGAAAGCGCCGATGGCAAAGTAGTGAAGACGCAGTTAGTGGTACCAAGGAGGAGGGTATCGGAAGTTCTGGACGAAGTACATAATAGAAAGTTTGGTGCTCATCTGGGAGTTAACGGAATGATTGACAAGATCCGCGACAGATTTTACTGGGTCAACTACTGCCAGGATGTGAAATCATGGTGCCGACAGTGTTCAACCTGTGCCTCAAGTCAAGGACCCGAGACAAGATCCAGTGGGAAGATGAAACAGAATGATGTGGGACTACCGTTTGAACGTCTCGCCAGTGACCGAATGAAGGCTCGATATAATCTCCAAGCTAACTCTAGGGGATTTCGTATGAACGATAAAGTCTGGTTATATAATCCGCAAAGGAAGACAGGAAGATCTCCCAAGCTAACACCAGTATGGGAAGGACCCTATACGGTCATCAAAAGAATTAATGACGTTGTGTATAGAATTCAGCGTAGCCCCAGAAGCAAACTGAAAGTTGTCCACCTCGACAGGTTGAAAGCATATCACGGACATGAAGTAGCTGATCGGGACGATCAGAATTAAGAGGGAGGCAATGTTACGGCTAACCTAACAACCATCCGAACGTTTTTGTGCTACGCTATAGAACTAGCCGCCGTGCCGCTCGCTTCTATGTCTGTATGAGTCATCGCCCGGCCGGCTGCGAAGATTTAGGATTGCTGGAATTATCTCGATGGCCTCGTCGAGATCATATAGAGTGGCCTCGGAATACTTCCCGAATATTCGTGATAGATTTAAGATTATATATATAAGCAGACCTAAGGCGAATGTTAGGGGATAGTTCAGTTCAGTTAATCATTGAGTGTTGAATAGATATTAGTTGTAAAGTTATAAGAGTAGTTTAGAGTGTTAAATTGTATACAGTGGTAGTGAATAAAGAGAGTATTAGTTGAAAATAGCAAAGGTGTAATTCTGTTAAGAACCCACGGGAAAAACGTAACAATACTGTCATTCGATAGTTAATAAAAACTTAAGATAGAAATGTGCAAACCGTTTTCTTTGATCTGGTGCGGTTTAGATTTTAGAGCCTGTCAAAGTGTCAAAATACCCGACTTTCAACTGTCAATATTTGGTAAACAGCTAAAGATAGGTATAGGATATAATAACACAAAATGTGTTTAGATTTTTCTAGAGAGTCCAAAAATGTAGTAACATACTTCCATTTAAAAAAATATCAAAGTCACTCCTAGCACTTTTATTTGATGTTCAAATGTTTTTTGCTGAACATATCCGAATTCGCGGGAGAAAATTACATTAGATGGCTATTTCAGTTTTTTTTATAAAAGTACAGGGAAAGTCAAAAAATCGCCTTGTCTAGTCCTCGTTGGATAAAGTACACGTAAAAGAAATTAAATAGGTTGCATAGTATCATGCAAAAAAAATTCTGGAAGGCAATATTGAAGTCATTGTGTCTATTCCTGAAGAAGATACAGACACTGAAGATAAATAGATTCTATTATTATAATGATTTTTTTTTACATTTTGAATTTTTCTATTCTGAATAAAAGCTAGTCCTTTTTTAAATAGCAGTTGCATTAAGTATATGATTTTTTTTCTACTGGTTTATTACCTAGCAGCGTATAGGAAAAATACATTTCAGTATAATCGAAAATGTCTTCATTGACTTTATTCAAATAATAATAGCTATATTATTATTATGAGTATTCTAACCCGTAATGTGTAAAAGCACTTATTGTATTGTACAATAGGCGAGAAAGAGAAGTAGCTATGGAGAAAGGTGAGATGCGAGACTACTGGAGCAGCCCCAGATCTGACGGTCGCGGCTAGAAGAACATTACTTTTTTACATTTAATTCTATTTTCACATGACCATTTGAGAAAAAAAATATTCTTGCACCTATGTATTCTAGATACTTAAGGCAAACTTTTTGCAAGAATAAAAATTTTTGATTTGAGCCTTCATTTCGGAGAGAATGCGAGGTGAATACAAAAATGAGTATATTTCAATCAGATTTTGCCCAGGTTCGAAGGGAGATATTTAAATTTTTTGATTTATTTTGCCGTAAGGGCCAATGTAATCTGCATATTTCAAGCAATGATAAAAAATATAATTAGTACAAAAATGTAGATGAATTTTATATGAAAACATTCATAAATTAATATCCTACACGTTCATATAATAATCTCGATTTTTAGGTATACTGCCCTTTTGCCCGTTCTAATTTTTGACTACCTTCGGATTTTGAATTAATATAATAAAGCCTTCATTCTGTGAAAATTTCAGCTTGTAACCCCGAGGTACCCACACAAGGCAAAATAAGTTATAAGTAGCACTCTACTACTACCTACTAAATTAAAAAGATGAAGTTACAATCGGCTGATGATAAAAATATTTTATGGTAATATGATAACTATGGATTAAGTAAAAGTCGTATGTATTCAGAAAAGTTAGAATTACACCGGTAGAATATCTAATAATGCGCTTAGGCACGTGTTTTTTTATATATTTCTATCGTTTATAGATGATAGTTCAAACAATTCAGGGTAATCTTTGAAGTACTCATTAAGAGGATAGTACACGTAAGAATAAGTAGTTTTTTAAAAATGATTTTTTATACAAATAATTCGAATTCAAAATCCAAAATAGTTTATTCGACTATACCTATATTTTTGTTAAATAGTAAGACTGTAGGATATTACGGATATTTCAATTATTATAGCTAATTTAGGAATAAGGACCAATGGAGGCCTACTCCCTTGTCCAAAAGCCACTACAGACTAGACTACTACTGCCATACCTAATTTTACGCTGTACTGTGATTACTATAAAGGATATATTTCATTTTTCTTTTTCTTTTTTTGGTTGCTTAATGAAAATATTATTTTATTTTGCTGGTTGATATCCACAATGATACAAATGAACGAAATAGAATTAAAAACAGCAGTTCGATTTTTCTCAACATCTATATTTCTGAATTCCATCCTAATACGCATCTACAATAATTGAACGCAGAGATATACTGAAGATATGAACGACTGGTTCTGGAAGAGTATAAGATGCCTGAAGTTCTCTTTGGTCTATCAGTCTATGAATTTTGATATGGGTGCTAGGACAGTGCGCTAGTAACATAGGCGTATCTAACCATCTAACCTGAGGGAGCACATAGCAGAAAAAATAGCATAGTAATCAATATTTTCCTGGCGCATTCACCATTTCGTAAAAATACTATTTTGTTTTTTAAACATTTACATAGTTCAAATAAAAAAAAACATTTATTATAATTACTTCTGATTTTCTTTGAAGAATAGGATTATGTATATAATTTAATAAACCATTGTTGTCAATGCTGATATACACTGTTCTTTAATAATAATTCTGTTATACCATGTTATATTGCAAAAGTAATAGGTAAGTTTCTTTATTTGTGTGCTAATTTATGTCAAGTTATCATATGGGTGCACTGGCCCCGTTGCCCCCATAGACTCGCCGCCACTGTACTAGTCAAGCGTTTTAAACATCGCACAGGGATTCCTAAGTTTGAACTAGAAAGGTCTGATATCTAAATCTAAGATGGCGTCGCTAGTAGGGAGAAAGCTCTAAGTGGAAACGTATTAATTCATTTATGAAGTACTTTTGTCATTTTTTAACTTCAAAAATAAATAACTAAATTATTTTTAATAGTTAATTACATGTCATTTAACAAAATAACAACAAAAAATCGTTTGAGCCATATCCATCACAGATCACAGAAAGGAACATAATAATTATTATAATATGGTTTAACGATTATAATATGCTATGATGTAAAAAATATAGACTATCGCTATTAATTTAGTGGTTTGTTTAAAATATATTTCGAAGGGTATACCTATAAACCAAAACAAGAATACATAGTTATTTAGATATTTTTTAAACTGTTTAAATAAGATAATGTAATGTGAAAAAATTAATATTTACTTTTGAGGAGTTTTTGATTTGACACATTTTTTTCTGTTTTATTATCTGTATATTATCCGCAGGTTAAATTCGAAAAATTTCCTAACCTAAAAATACAATGGAATTGAATCCGTTTATCTATTTCAAGAAATAAAAAGAAAAATGGTAATTTGCCCACCAATAAGTAGAAAACAGTAGCAAAAGCACTGGTAATCAATTTAAGGATTGTACAGAAAATTATGTATGAATAAAAAGCCCTAAATAAGAACGAAGAATACTAAAAAATGTAAACAAAGAAAACCGTTTATAATTATAGTAAATCTTCCCTTAATATCAAGATTGGTGAGGTCATTGATGTATTTTATTTATTTTTTTATTTATTTTTAACAGTATCAATAGCTACAAAGCCAATTTTAGATACCACTAACTATCCTAAATATAAATCTACTTAAATTTAATTAACATTATTTTCAGTTTATAATGCACTGTACTGCCTGTATTCTTATAAATCCTGGGCCAATACATATCTTAATTCCTTTTTGAACTTTAGAAAAGAGACATTATAAATGTCAAGTGATCCACAATATTTATCGAAAAGTAAACATATTCTTTGCAGGAGCGAATTTTTATAGAGATTAGTTCTAGGGGTTGAAATATAAAAGTATTGTGCAGACCTAGTGTTTACTGTCTCCACTCTAAAAGGTATCTGATTTAAAAACTCCATGTTGTCTATGATACCTTTAACCGTTTTATATAAAAATATTATCCCCGCTTCTGCCCGTAATAATTTTAAGCTTTGAAAATGAAACATGTCTCTTAATATTGTTTGATTATATCCCCTTTGTGGGTAAAATAAAAATGTTTTGTAATGTAAAAATTTTAAAAATTTCCTTTGAACAATTTCTAATCTGTTTATTTTATTAGAATATTGTGGATCCCAAATCACACAGACATACTGTAACCTTGAAACAACCAAAGATTTGTATAATGCAATAATAGTATCAGCATTATTAAAATTCTTGCAAGTTCTTATAATAAACCCTAAAATTTTTAATGAACCAGATATAATGTTCGATATATGTTCACCAAAGTTCAATTTACTATCAAAATAAACGCCCAGGTCCTTTTGTAAACTTACTCTTTTTAACATCACGTTATCTATGGTATAATTGTAGTTGATAAAGTTTTTTTTGCACGTAAATGACATAACTGCACACGTATTTATATTTTTATACAAACTATGTTCTCTACACCAACGCACGACCGTATTCAAATCTTCCTGCACCAGTAATGCCTCTGCCTCACTGGTTATTGTATAGAATATTTTATAATCGTCGGCAAAGACAAGCCCTTTAGTAAATTTAAGATTAGCACCTACATTATTAATAGTCAAGAGGAAAAGAAGTGGTCCAAGGTTTGACCCCTGTGGCACTCCCGAAGTTGGTGAATAACATTCTGACTTGTACCCATTCAACTCTACAAACGATGTTCTACCACGCAAGTACGAAGCCAGCAGAGCTATAATGTTCAAATCCACACCAGAATTCTGAAGAGCACTGATTATTTCATTGAAATTTACTTTATCGAACGCCTTTTCTAAATCGGTAAAGATTACATCAACTTGGTGGCCATTCTGAATGCCTCATGAATATACTGTGAAATTCACCAGATTAGTAACTGTCGAGCGATGGGGCAAAAAACCGTGTTGTTGGTCCGAAAATCCATGTTTAACATCAGTATATATTCTATTACAGAGTATCAATTCTAAAATTTTCGAGCATGCTGACACAATGCTAACTGACCTATAATTTTTAATGTCGCTTTTATCTCCGCTTTTAAATATTGGAATTGTCTTACTTTCCTTCCACTTAGATCGATGTGCACCCTTCAATAAACAAAGATTGAAAATATATTTCAAGGGTTGTAAAAAAGATTCCGAGCAGCCCTTAAGCACATAAGCCGGCAACTCATCGGTTGCAACTGATCTACCTACTTTTTTAATTGCACCGAAAATTTCAGCATCTGAAATCTGCAGATATCCAAAGCCACTACATGAACTTATTCTATTTGGTGTATTGGGGTCAATAACGCTCGTATAAACTGAGCCAAAATATTTGGCAAAAACACTAACAATGTTTTGCGTTCCCATTGTCGTTATATTGCAGAAGGCTATTAAAACTTAATAAATTATTAAGGTCTTGCATTCGTTCACTATTTGCTACATGTGAACAGTACTCTGGAATATTGAAGTCTCCCTCTATAATATAATTTTGACCCAAAAGCTTAGCTTCGCAAGCTCCCTAAAGTCACGTAAATATTCTAAGTTATTATTTGGTGGTATATAAACTACAATAATATAATATTTTTCTGAAATTCCTGAAAATTGAACACAAACTACTTCTATACTTTGTAGGTCTTCAAATATCCTGACTTCTTTAGCCTTCACATGCTTAGCAACTCCCAAAAAGACACCTCCACCTTGAGACTTACCAGTAGCTGCAGCATTGCGGTCCTTTCTAAATATAGTAAAATTGTCACAGAACTCACTTGAGAAAACTGATCCATTCAGCCACGACTCTGTAACTGCTGTAAAGTCATAATCACACACATTCAATGATAATTTTAATTCGTCTCCTTTTGTTTTAATGCCCCGCATGTTCTGGTAGTAAAGAGTATAATGTGTAGGATTTTTGGTAGTATTGGTACCTGATGATGATGATACGTTGAAGAAGGCATCGTAATTTATATCAAGACCATTAATTTCTTCTGTCAAATCCGCTCCTGTATCTGAAATCTCGGAAATTATTTCTAAAGGAGTGTTGGAAATTTCTCCGAAAAAACTTCTTTACAGTTATACCCTCCGGCCATTAGATACATCAAGTACTTCCTCCCATCTTTCTTGAGGAACCTCTACTTTAAAACTGGCATAATTTATTCACCTACCACTGAGTTTTTCTACAGTGAATTCCAAGTCCTCATCATCTGAGTCGTCCTCGAATGGAGCAATGATCATCGGCGCTACTTCGGCATCTAATACTTGTTCTCGATCCCACCAGTTCCTTATTAATTTTTCTGTGTGTTCGACCGATTTCTTCCAGTACTCCTGCGTAATATGATCCAACGAATCTTGCCAAACTATCTCTACTTGCGAGGATTTAAGACCATCACCTACATGTTTTTCATAAAAATATTTTGCCCCAGCTCATATTAATTCTATCGCATTAAACTGGCAATGATATGGCGGCAGTCGTAGAACCTCATGGCCATATTCGCGCAATATTTCATCTACAGCATATATTTTGGATGATTTGAGAGACTTTGCCATTGATAAGAGTTCGGATTTTAACATATTTGGTAAAGGATTTTGGTTGTGTTTTTCAAGCCACTCATAAATATCACTTTTTCGCCAAGATGAACTTGGTTGTTTATTTAAAATTCTTGAGTGATATGATGCATTGTCTAATACAATTAAAGACGGCTCATCTAAATTTGGTATTAATTGAGCTTTTAGCCATTTTTCAAACATTTCGCAATTCATATTGTCATGATAGTTAGAACTTTTTGATGTGGAAGAAAAAATTAAGCTTGCACCTGGAACATATCCTGTTACATATCCTGTTACAGAACCGGCATGTAAAATAATGAACCGCTTTTCCGGGCCACATCCCTTTTTTCTTTTCACGCTTTTCACAGAATCGTCTTGCCAAGATTTTGAACCTATCCATGTTTCGTCTAAAAATACTACTTTTCTAAATTTTAATTTGTAATTTTCCGTATATATTCTTAAAAACTGAACACGCTGACTCACTATCTGTGGCTGCTCACATAAAAATCTCCGGTTACAGTCTTTTTTATAGCAAAAACCCAACTTTCTTATTAATTTTGATAACGATTCAAGTCCGATTTCCAAAACACCTCGAATTTTTTAATTTTCTTTTAAAACTGGAAGAGTTACATTGGTTTTTGATCTGTATAAATCATAAATCATATTCCGAACTTCCATTTTAATACTTTCGCGCAAATCTTAAGTCTTTGGCTTTGCTCGTTTACATTTTTTAGTATTCTTCGGTATTATATTATGCTTTCTTTCATGCACAATTTTCTGCACAGTCCTTAAACTAATTCCCAGTGCTTTTGCTATGGTTTCCTGCATATTCGTTGGCGAATTTTCACTTTTTCTTTCATTCTTGAAGTAGTTTAACAAATTAAGCACCATTTATTTTGCTTGGGGATGCAAAAAAACAGAAAATTGCTTTTTATCGTTCATATTGTCACTTTAAATAAACTGTCAAAGTCACAAACTGACATCTTTAAATCAAGACGAAGGTGGCAGGTACAAACTTTTGTGAATCGCTGAAAATTAAATACATATCCTTTTCTTTCATGTCAAAATTGCATAAGTTGTCATATTTGTCTTACGGATTTTATTTAGATAGTATGATTAAACGCAATAAAAGAAAAGAAAAATTTAAAGTATGTCTTTGTTAAATCGTAAGACCCGCACGTTAACATCGGATCTGACTATATATGATATTATACACAATAAAATGTGTTTAGATTTTTCTAGAGAGTCCAGAAATGTAATAATGTACAGGGTGTTCCATTTAAAAATATATCAAAGTGACCCCTAGCACTTTTATTTGATGTTCAATTGTTTTTTGCTGAACAATTCGCGGGAGAAAATTACATAAGATGGCTATTTCAGTTTTTTTTTTTATAAAAGTACAGGGAAAGTCAAAAAATCGCCTTGTCTAGTCCTAGTTGGATAACCCTGTACCTATAAACCAAAACAAGAATACATACTTACTTACATATTTTTTAAACTCTTTAAATAAGATAAAGTAATGTGGAAAAATTAATGTTTAGTTTTGAGTTTTTTGATTTGACACAATTGTTTCTATTTTGATTAAAAAAATTGACAGACATTTTTAAGAAAACTGAATTTTGAAAATGTTACCTATTCTTTTCAGTTTAAGTCTGTGCAGTAGAAGGACTTGCATCAGTAGGTTTGTTTAGCTTTTTTGTCTAGTTTTTGCAACATATATTTTTTGGATACCAATAACAAACAGAAAAAAAAAACATTTACTTGACTCGACGTTTTAAAAAAAAAAAATTGAACTGTTGAGTGATAAAATTTTTGGCGCTTGGCAGTTGAGTTGGCTTTTGTCTTAACATAAAATTTTGTTGACGCAGCACCCATTTGCTCTATTGACATAAATAGATTCTCATAAATAAAGGCAATAAAGTTTAAGTGAGCTTGAGGAGCTTTATCAATATTCTTAGAGCATATATTCATTTGGCCTAAAGTGGATTTCACATACCTAAAATATAAATTTAATTTAATTGCCTGCGTTAGACCAAGACCTTGGTCAAGACATTTTATTGAATACAATAATAGGGGTAAAGTAAGCAGGTATTGCAAAACATTTTTAGGTACAAAATTAAAAAAAAAATAGAAAAATCACACAATATCATATGTTGTGTGCGTAATGTTAGACACAACCTTTAAAAATACAGTGTGTATGAGTAGTCAATGCCTATAAAAATAGAAAAACAAAGCTAACCCATGTATTCTTGGTTGCAACTAAAGATTTTCCTTCTTAATTCAATTTACCCATTGCTGCCTAAATTCAACTTTTCTTGGAAATGAAGAAATTGCAACATTGGGAGCACGACAGGTTAACACCATGTTTTCAATTCACTCGACACGTTATACACAATTATTTAAAATTCAGTGTTCTCATCTAAGCGACTGAAATTAAGCCAGAGCATAAACATACTTTAATTATTACAACACGTACCTAACACCACCCCACACCCATTAATCAATAATACCACAAATAAAAAGTGTTTAGGCATCCTAAGTAAAATTAAGGTAGGTATTAAATTCAAACCTCTAATGTTGTCCGGCTGTAGCCTAAAAAATATCTGAAGAGTAGTGGCTGTGTGCATGTATGAATCATACTAAATGAGACACCTTGTATTCCATGCAAAATTTTAATCCAAAAAGGACTTCTTATAGAAGCATAACAGAGCGCTTTCGGCCTAGGCCATCATCAGTGTTACCTGAAAAGCAAGTAGAGAAAGTAAATGGCTGATGTACCTAAGATCTTTATGATAGAAAATGATATAATTGACATCGTTATATCAGGAATCTGAGAGTGTTAAAAAATTTTGAAAGTATAAAAATAAGTGTGTAAGTTGAGAAAGGTGCATTTTTTCTGCGTTTTTTTGTGTGAATTTTTAGAAGCAAAGGGAAATGGTAGGGATTCTTTCACTTATTTGTCATTTGGACCTGAAGAGCATATCAACGAAGAGAAACAAACAACACCAACAAACAATGGTCAAATCACAATTAAAAAGTTAAAAGTCACATTATTATTGTATATTTGGTCGGGCTGATGTCTGCCTTTAATGCAGCTGTATATTAATTAAAAAATAAAAATTAGAAAAAAAATTGATCGGTTTTTCCTTTTTCAATCTTAATTAGTTCGAGCGAAGGTTGTCTTGCACATCTTTGTCACAATAATATTAATACCCTTAATCAAAAAGTTTTTTCTTCTTTCTTATGATAAAACATAAAATAATGACCCCAAAAAGGGGGGGGTCAGTCTGGCAGTTTGTGTCGGGCCTTCGTCGACTCTTACTTTGGCTATTATCATTCTATCTTTCATTCAAGTAAGCACTTTCTTTTTTCAAAACAATAGCTTCTTAGGTCATCGTTAATGCTCTAAATTATTTTATTTTATTTTATATAACATTAATCACATCTTTTGACCTCATCTGGCTTAGTGGCAGCCAGTCTGTTCTCCAGACTTATTTTATAGTTAGGTACACTGGCGATCAAAAAAAACTAGGACATTCAAGGTCATTTAAAAAATTGAAATGACAAAAATTACGGTGGTGAACAAAGCTTAACATTTTGACGTGACAGTGACATCACAATACAGGATACGTAAAATGGTGAAGAAAACCGTTAGTTTCCTAATTACAAAAAATATATAGTAATAATTTACCTAAATTACAAAACATAAAGATGTTTATCTGTTTAAACAAATATTTAACACATATAGACCATATTTTATTTAAGAAACATTTCAATGGCCAACCATCGTAAATGAGTTAGAAATAGACAAAAATACAGTTCTTCTGGCCAAAAGGAAATTACAATGAGGCGGTTCAATTCGATGGAAACAAGGTTCCGGACAAGCAGAATATTAACTAAAGAAAACAAAAAAAAAACTTTCGTAACTAGTTGCTGCTCCATTTTGTTCAATCACTTCTCTTAAACGACTGGGCATGGATGCGACAAGTGACGCTGTGTAATCGGGAGAAATTTGTTCCCAGGCTTCAGCTATTTTTTCAATCAGGTCATCTGCATTTCTTGGTCGAAAATTGTTCGAATATATTTTTTTCGTAATACAGCCCCAAACATTCTCTATGGGATTGAGATCCGGGCTCTTTGAGGGCCACGGCAGAACATCAATTTGGCTGTCTCGTAAAAAAAGTTTAACTAACCTTGCCGTATGAATGGGACAGTTATCCTAAAAAAAAATCAGACGGTAATTTTGTAATCAAATTAAAAATATAATATTTAATTTTACATGCTGAAATGTGAAATTTTCCCCAAATAAATTTTTCACCGATGGAAGCATGACGTTCTCCAAGATATTTTTATACACATTAGCCGTTAGTCTATCTTGAACAATAAGACAGACTCCACGACCTCTTGAACTTATCCATGCCCAGACGTTTACAGAAAAGTACCCAGTGCTATTGATACTATTCACTGTAGCGCTCCGCTCTAGGACGGTAAACTCGCAAACGGCCATCATGGTAAGATTTAAAAGTTTTTTCGTCTGAAAAAATTACATTTTGCCAGAAGTTGTCCTGTCCTAGATAATGTTGCGCAAATTCCAGCCTAGCGGTTTTATTAACTGGAGTTAGAAAAAATTTGTTAGCTGCACAATAATTACGCAGTTCCGTCTTCCTGATTCTGCGGCGCGCTGTGATAATGGAACCAGGAAATTGGGATTCATCTTTTGCTTTTACTGCAGTATCAAATCGATTTTCTCTGAGAAAATTAACTAAACGATTATCATCTTCTTCAGTTGATATTCTACTTCGTCCCGAACCTTGTTTCCGTCTAATTGAACCGTCTCTTTGTAATTTCTTTTTGGCCAGAAGAACTGTATTTTTATCTATTCCTAATTCATTTGCGATGGTTCGTATTGCTACACCATCCAATATTCTCGTAATCAAAATGGCCTTTTGATTTTCTGTCGAGGCATCGTATTTAAATTTTAAGAAATTATAATAATTACGAATGTCACTGTGACATGTAACATACACACACACACAAGTGACACATTTCAAATTATCTGGTATAATTGTTATAAATAAAAAAAATTATGCCTAATTCACACTTCAATTTTATGAGATGCCCTTGAATGTCCTAGTTTTTTTTTGATCGCCAGTGTACTTCATTTGTGTCCTGAATATCTATATGTATTAATCTAACATGTAGATAAGTTTCAAGATTTAAATTTACCGCTAATCGGGCGGATCACTTCCTGCGTTTTCAGATGCCACTTGTCTAACTGTCAACTTCAACACCGACACATTTTGTCATTCCACGAAAAGCGTGGTTTAGGCATCGGCCTTTAATTAAAATAATGTGACTTTTAACTTTTTAATTGTGATTTTACCATTGTTTGTTGGCGTTGTTTGTTTCTCTTCGTTGATATGCTCTTCAGGTCCAAATGACAAGTAAGTGAAAGAGCCTCTACCATTTCCCTTTGCTTCTAAAAATTCACACAAAAAATCGCAGAAAAAATGCATCTTTCTCAACTTACACACTTATTTTTATAGTTTCAATTTTTTTTAACACTCTCAGATTCCTGATATAACAATGTCAATGATGTCATTTTCTATCCTAAAGATCTTAGGTACATCAGCCATTTACTTTCCGTTAATGGGTGGTTCTTCTACTTGTTTTTCAGGTAACACTGATGATGGCCTAGGCCGAAAGCGCTCTGTTATGCTTCTATCAGAAGTCCTTTTTGGATCAAAATTTTGCATGGAATACAAGGTGTCTCATTTAGTAAAAAATATCTGTGGTTACACTGGTAGTCATAGTAAATAGGTAACTAGGCATTATTATTATAAAGCCACAAAATAAAATCTTGGTTGGGCTTGTTTGGTTTGTTTGCATCAGGCAGACACAATGAATATAAAAAATTTCAGTTATTTTAGATATTACTAGGTATTATCAGCTCTGAAATTATGAGATATTTGTGGAAACACACATTGTACCAGAGCAATCAGTCTAACTATAACTATAATAATAATAATATGCTTTATTGTCAAAAAAATTTACAATTTGTAGACAATCAGACAATAGAGTACAAAACATATAAAAACACAAATAGACCCATAAAAGAAAAACCTAACTGTACAAAACATTATACAATTGTGCAAATTGTACGTGGTCAAAATATTATATAAAATATTAAATATCAAATCCTAAACACTAAACACCAAATATTAAACATGAAATCATTAAACCAGTGTGTAAGATGCTGAAAATTAAGTATTAATTAAAAAAGTCGTTGACTGCGTATAAGCCTCTCTCCAGTAAGTATGATCTCAGAACTCTGCGAAATGCGGGAAAAAAATGTTATTGACTTCATTTCAAATGGCAGATAATTGTGCATTTTTTTGCATTGTACAATATAAAGCTTTTAACTAACTCTGAGCGTAGCGTTGGCAGATAAAGATCATGATCCGTATTCCTAAGTGGATAGTTGTGAGATGGCCTTTCTGGAATAGCAGATACGTGCTTGCGGATTAAGCAAACGGATTCAAATATGAATAAGGAAGGAAGAGTTAATATTTTAAAGAAATCCTGGCAGTGAGTTCTACTGTTTAGTCTCAGTGAG
>MU183862.1:116965-130376 GCA_016904865.1 Pissodes strobi | reverse complement strand
AAAGTTGCGCAATTTGATGCCCAACAAGATGCAGTTTTGAAATTTGAAAAATTCCGAATAGTTCCGGAGATATTCGTAAAAAAACCGAAAAGCAGCTATTTCATTTTTATTTTTTCCTGACTTTATTTGAAGAGATAATATAAAATAAATTTAACATTATCATTGCCACTTTTTCCCTTTATAAAATGGCAGTGTTAAATTTTAAATCTGACGTTTCGTATCCGGTCTCTGTTGGACAGAGACAAGGCGATCTTTTCTGACCCGATTTCACTTAGGAGTATATTTGTTACCGCTATCTCCCAAAACCAACGATGTAGCACACTTGTCCAATAGCGGTAACAAAAATATTCTCATAAGTGAAATAGAGTCAGAAAAGATCGCCCCGTCTCTGTCTAACACATTATCTCTTATGGAGGAAATCTAGATTTGTTGATATATTGATAAGTGTGATTCATCGTTGGTTTTGGGAGACCAAAGGCTTCTAAAAAATGAAATAAAAAATCCAGGTCCGTATTTAAAAAAATGAAGTTGATGATGAGGACCCGGACACGATACGTCAGATTTAAAATTTGACACTGCCATTTTATAAAGGGGAAAAAGTGGCAATGATAATGTCATTTATTTTATATTATCTCTTCAAATAAAGTCAGGAAAAAATAAAAATGAAATAGCTGCTTTTCGTTTTTTTACGAATATCTCCGGAACTATTCGGAATTTTTCAAATTTCAAAACTGCACCCTGTTGGGCATCAAATTGCGCAACTTTGCCTTAATTTAACAGACTTCGTATCTCTTACGGTTTCCGAGGTCCCCATGCATGCACTCGAATTTGTAGCACCCTGTATAGGCTATTTTTGCGTTTTTGTGACTAAAATCCTGTATTTCTGCTGTTCTGCATATTATTTATATTTTTATTATTGTAGTTTTCCTGTACTATGTAGCAATATACGTAATTTTTCATTCCGGTATAGCTGTTTGTTGATATTTCGGTGGTATTTTCTAATATTGTCGAAAATCTGACTTTTTTAAAAAATCATATCGAAGCCCTATGCAAAATCCTATAAATTCAATAATTTCTGGCCCTTCAGGATACCCGAAAAAGGTTTTTCCCAAAAAACGACCTTTTGGCCACACTGTGGACCGGGTCAAAATTAGTCAAAAACTATTATAATATCGAGGGTCAAATAAATGTTTTGGAGTGTGGCATCTGGCACCCGCCGAAATTTTTCTCCTCCAGCGCTTCACGCTGCTACGAAAGGCGTAAACACGGGGGGTGGGGTGGGTAGAGGGGGTAATTACCACCCCCCTTCTCAGAACTTGATGTGTAAATTAATTTTGCGTTAAAAAAATTCGGCAGTTTTTGTCAGGTTTTAAAAATTATTTTTCTGAAAAACCTAAATAATCTAATTATTATTCATTAACGTGGTAATACGGACGGGCGGATAAAGAATAAAGAGTGCATTTTATTTGGGTATTTTGGGTTAGTCAATTAGTTCCGTATTCGGTTGTTAGTTGCGTCAGCGTTTGTCGTTTTTCGGATTTATATAATTAATAAATTATTTATATAATTAATAACAGACGGTCAAGCGATAAAGGGTGCTGTTAATTATTAAAAATAAGTAGGTAAATATTAAAATATTTTATATATTTTTATTTAAAAACGAAATAACTATATATTTATTACAATTACATAATTAGAATTTTTAATTATTGAATCCTTTATTTGATTTAATGTAAATAACATTCATCGTCATGTTTATGTTTTTTATTCGTTTCCCTATTCACCTGATTCTTGAATATTTAATATATTGGTCACCCCCACGACCTTTTTGTTTTTTAATGATTTTAATGACTTTTGGGCGAAAATTGGGCGTGGCACCCGGAAATTTTTCCGGCGGCGCCCTTTTCCCCGTTTGCCCCCTTCGCCCTTCGACCCACGACACGCTACTGATATTACATTTATAAATGAAAATAAAGCAGTATTGAAGTCAGTCGGTAAACAAATAATGTAATAAAAGGTTGTTAAAATAAAGAGTACGTATTAACATTGAGAATTGAAAATAAAGCAGGTGAATTCAATAAAAGTTTGGCTGATATTATATCAATAAATAATAAATAAATAACGCCTTTTATTACCAAGATAACATAAAAGAAAAAAATATATAAATTATTTCTTTATACAAAAAAAAACAAGAAATACAAGAAAAAGAAACGATTTCCAGGGTGGCGAAGTCCAGCATGAGTGCTATTCTTACTCAACCAACAGCTTGGAGTCGTTAACTTCCCAAATTAAATAATATTATAACAAAAATAGTAATATACAAATAAAAAAGTAGAAAAAAAGAATCAATACTAAAGTGATGTCTAGCTCCGGCAGCGACGGCATGACGAAACTCATCTGGCAAGGAATTATATAGCTTGATAGCATTATAAATAAAACTTCTTTGAAACATTGCAGTTTTGTGTCGAGGTATTGTAAATTTATTTCGTATTCTTACATTAATGTTATGAATATCGGAACGGGAAATAAATTTTGATTTCAGTAAAGAGGAGGAATGTGGCGTTATGACCAAATTGTGCACAAAGTTACCAAGATGGTGCAATCGACGACGTTCCATATTAGGCCAATTACAATCAGATATTAAGACCAAAAATCAATCTACAACATGTATTATGTGTCTTTTGTATTCTTATTTTATCGTTTAGATAAAGGGCATTACTATATATAAAATCACAATAATTGTAATGTGAGAGTACTAAAGTGTCACATAACACTTTTTTTAATTTATCATTTAGTATGCCACGACTACAATAAATAAGTTTTAAAGAGGAATATGCTTTTTTATTTAAGTGCTTAAATAAAATAAATCTCTGATCTTCATCAACAATTAATTCTAAGTTTCTGGCAAATTTAACAAAGAGTAGGTTATTATTGTCAATTTTTATTCTTAGATTTTCTTTGGTGTAAGTACGATTTTTGATACTTCTAAAGCACATAAGATTTGACTTTTTAAAATTTAATAACAGATTATGCTCCACTGATAACGTTCGAATGAGATCTAATTCATTATTATAATTACAGTCTCAGCTTCCCGAATATTAGAAATTTCAAAAGGATAATAATACAGTTGCGTATCATCAGCATAAGCTGCTACTCCACATTTTTGAATAGAATTTAAAATATCTGTTGTACATATGATGAAAAGTAAAGGCCCCAAAATAGAGCCCTGAGGGACACCTGAGAGTATATTGGAATTGTGTTAGAAGAGGCGCCATTAAGAACAACCTTGTGTTGCCTTTCGTGTAAGTATGATTTAACTAATTTAACTGCAGAAGGATCGAAACCATAATACTTTAATTTTGAACATAGTAAGCGGTGATTGATAGTATCAAAAACCTTAGAAAAGTCTAATAGAACCAATACAGTAACCAGGCCCTCATCACACGCTCTTATAATATGATCATAGACCGAGGCCAGCGCAGTCGCGGTACTAAAATTTCTTCGAAATCCACACTCTTTATTGCTTAAAATATTGTTATTTATGCAAAACATAAATATTTGATTATATAACACCCTTTCAAGGATTTTAGATATTGCTGGCAGAATACTAATGGGGAACTTGCATAAAAATTAAATTTAAAAAATATTACTCACAAACATAATTTAATACTGTTAAAAGAACCACAGTTTACAAAAAAACTAATTTTTTTATTTCTGTATAATAAATATGAGCAATTAAAAACTGCATAATTCAAATTATTCTTGTAACGGTTGTGACGTCAAGTAGCTCGTTTGTCGTCCCGCTTGACGGACGGCAGAGCAGGGAACGTCTTAGCTTCCATTATTATTATTAATATTAAAGCACAGATTAAAGTACAAATCATCACGAATTATAACAAACATCCTGGTAATTCAACGACAAGTAGTAATAAACGTAAATATTTTAATACTTGTGGCTGCCGATGCCATACTGCCTTCACTGACATTTTAATATAATGTCTCAATGACTGCTTTCCGATCGAACGAGCGGTGTGACGTCACATGTCGTTTCAAATGAGTAGCTTGCGGTCACAACTTAAATTGTTTATTGGAAATTAAATATTGCGATTTAAGGGCTGATATTTGGTGTGTGCTGTCTCTATGGGTAGGCCAATATATTAAAGAAATAAAAAAAAAAATTTCAAGTTCCCTATTAACCTAAGATCGCCATAACTCTGTGGATTATTATTTTTAAGTAATGGTTTAGCTATAGCTGACTTCCATAGTATAGGAAAATACTTTTTTCTTCAAACGTCCGTAAATCCGTCATTACTCGACTGTGTAGGCGGCCGTCAAGTTTCATTTTTCCTCCGCCGGAGCTTTACTTTTCCCTTTTCCGCCGGCGGAGGTAAAAGTGTTGTCATAGCAACATAGATACAATATAAACAGACAACAAAATAAGCGTCAACAACTCAAGATTTATTAAACTACAATTTGTATTTATCACTCAATTTGTGACTGCATTTCTAAAAATCACTAATTTAGGAACAAATTGGTTATTATTTAATCGAACTTACTCAATAACTGCTTATCAATACGGAATTAAAACGCAATCGGTGACGCCATCTTAAAAAAATAATTATTGTTGACAGTGTCCACTGACAGCTTTATGTTAAATTCATCGACACCGGTCCAAGCAAGGCCACCTACGACCGTGGTCTAAGCCGCCTTGCGAACCCATTTATCTTTAATAATAATTAGATATTATTACTATTAAAAAGAGATGTTTTTGCATTAATTTGTCGACATTTGAAGAAAAAACAGCATGTTTTATTTGGAGGAAAAGTTACTTTTCATGGCTTGCTCTCTATTACCAGCCTCACTCCGTTCGGCTGTTAAACACGAGCGCGCCATGAAAAGTATCACTTTTCCTCCATATAAAATAATATACTATTGTTCGATACAGCAGTTAATAATATGTAAGACATAAATATCAATAAAAGGGCTGCATAGTTTAAGCATTCTGCCAGAAATACCATCACATCCACATGCCTCAGTCTTTATACTAAATAAAACATTATGCACTTCCTCAAGAGTTGTTTTCATAAAAATCAATTTTATTATTGCAATTATTAGAAACATTTTGAAGAGAACTAGAAAAATACTGATTAATACTTTCAGGGTTTGAAAGCCCATCAGGAATAGCACTTCTACCTCTTGTGTTTGTGCGAACATTTAAATTACTTAATGTTTTCCATGTTTTTACAGAGTTATTCTCCTGACATGTATTTTGCAGATAATCTTTTTTAGCTTGCCTTATAATAGATACAGTCTGATTACTGATACTCATTCCAATCATTTTCCAAACGTGTTCTTTTGTAAGTTGATAAAGCCCTAGCACGTAACTTTTTAATTTAACCAAAGAGCTTTGGGTTTTGTTACTCGACTGTTTAATTGGAGCATGTTTATTAAAGACTGATAAAAGTAAATTATTAAAGACTGTTATTTTTTTTATCAATATTGTTCTCTAAAAATATATGGAAAAAATCTATATTTTGCAAATCCAGCAATAAATCATTATAAATAAATTTTTTGAAACATCCTGTAAGTTACTATTTTTGGTTTAGGCTTGGAAAAGTTCAATTTAAAATTACTATAAACAAGGTTATGATCAGAGATTTCTTCACAAGAGATAGTGCCAAAGGAAGTTACAATATCACGGTTACTTACAAAAATTGGGTCAATTAATGTACTGGTTCTACCCGTTACTCTAGTAGGCTTATTTAATATTTGTGTAAAGCCATAAGACGCAAAACAATTTAAAACTGGATTTTGTAAATTAAAAAAGTTAACATTAAAGTCTCCCATACAAATCGCTTCATCGAATTCAGGACATACAATGGATAAAATATTGTCAATATCCTTTATAAAATTATTGTTAGTATTAGGTGGTCTATATAAAAAAACCAGTGGCCAAAGACATTGAAGGTAGTTTTATATTAAGAAACAAGAATTCTAGATTATCACTTACCTGAAGGTCAAAATCAAGAACCCTGGCCGTAACAGTTTACCGCACGTAAGCACCAACGCCACCCCCTCCGGTAATTCTATATTTTCTAAAAAATATATACCCTGGTAAAGAAACTGTTTGATTAGGAATTTCTGGGGAAAGCCACGTTTCTGTTAATAAAATTGTATCATATTGTTGTTCTTGAACCAAAATTGAAAAGTCATTAAAACCAGTGAAAACCGATCGTATGTTTACGTGAGCTATTTTCATTATTACACTAAACCGTTGTAGCAAGCAGCCGAGCAACACATGCCAGTCAGCCTATCTACATATAATTACAATTAAAATCGAGAACAATGATTATTTATATTTCAAAAATATATATTAACAGCAATGAGGCCAGATTCAATGGGCATGACAGGACGCAAACCAGAGCCAGAACAAAATGCCTTATAAAAAATTAATTAAAAAATAAATAAAAAATGAAAATAAGAAAAAAAAACAATTAGCTTAAATAAAGAAAAACCTTAACTTAAAAAATATATCACACAAAATAGACAAAGAAAATAGCAGATCTTATAATAAAAAAGAGAAAATCTTTTGTTTTTCGTAGTCAGTAGAAAAGAACATGAAAAATGGCCTAAAAAAGTGCCGTAATAACTTTGTTCGTCACGCCGGGGTTTTTAACACCAAAAGAATTATGTTTATTTTTAAGGCATACCAAAAGGTTCTACTACCTATGTTATTCTAAATTTTGTTTGAAAACTTTTGGTGTTTTGAGATAAGATGAGGCCATATTCACCCCTTACCATTTTTACTTCTTTTGGGGTGGCTCTGGCCATACGTAAAACGCTGGAGGTAGCAACGCGGCCTACCGCCGCGTGCAGATTAACATATTTTTATGCAGGGAATAATGATCGTTACAAACCGTTAGCACAGCGTTAGTCACAGTCCAGCAGAATTCGCCAAGCGTCGGATTGTTCACCCTGGTACTTACGTTTTAATCGCCTACTTACCACAAGTTATTTATAGGAACCATTTTTTTTGGTTAGTGGCCATAGTCACCCCGGGGAGGTATTAGAATGGGTTTTAAGGAAATTGAAATACTTGGCCATGGTGGGGGTGAATATGGCCACACAATTTTTTTTTAAAGGGTGGAAATAATATTTTTTGCTTTAGAAAAACTCATGAAATCGAATATACATATATCCTTCCTATACAGGGTGCTACAAATTCGAGTGCATGCATGGGGATCTCGGGAATCGTAAGAGATACGAAGTCGGTTAAATTAAGGCAAAGTTGCGCAATTTGATGCTCAACATGATGCAATTTTGAAATTTCAAAAATTCCGAATAGTTCCGGAGATATTCGTAAAAAACCGAAAAGCTGCTATTTTGTTTTTATTTTTTCCTGACTTTATTTGAAGAGATAATATAAAATAAATTTAACATTTTCATTGCCACTTTTTCCCCTTTATAAAATGGCAGTGTCAAATTTTAAATCTGACGTTTCGTGTCCGGGCCCCCATCATCAACTTAATTTTTTTAAATACGGACCTGGATTTTTTATTTAATTTTTTAGAAGCCTTTGATCTTCCAAAACCAACGATGTATCACACTTATCAATATATCAACAAATCTAGATTTTTTCCATAAGAGATAATGTGTTAGACAGAGACGGGACGATCTTTTCTGCCCCGATTTCACTTATGAGAATATTTTTGTTACCGCTATTGGACAAGTGTGATACATCGTTGGTTTTGGGAGATAGCGGTAACAAATATTCTCATAAGTAAAATCGGGTCAGAAAAAATCGCCCCGTCTCTGTCTAACACATTATCTCTTATGGAGGAAATCTAGATTTGTTGATATATTGATAAGTGTGATTCATCGTTGGTTTTGGGAGACCAAAGGCTTCTAAAAAATGAAATAAAAAATCCAGGTCCGTATTTAAAAAAATTGAGTTGATGATGGGGGCCCGAACACGAAACGCCAGATTTAAAATTTGACACTGCCATTTTATAAAGGGGAAAAAGTGGCAATGATAATGTTAAATGTATTTTATATTATCTCTTCAAATAAAGTGAGGAAAAAATAAAAATTAAATAGCTGCTTTTCGGTCTTTTACGAATATCTCCGGAACTATTCGGAATTTATCAAATTTCAAAACTGCATCTTGTTGGGCATCAAATTGCGCAACTTTGCCTTAATTTAACCGACTTCGTATCTCTTACGGTTCCCGAGATCCCCATGCATGCACTCGAATTTGTAGCACCCTGTATATGAACCATTTTTGAACTGGTCAACTATCAAATTCGAACGATTGTTGAGACTTGAAGATAATAAGTGGATCATAGTCACCCCGGTTTACGGAATTTTCTGGTAAGCGAATTTTCATAAAACTTATCAATGGCATCCTGACGATAAAATTTTAGTTTGGAAAAATTAAATTTAAAAATTTTACTTTCGAAAACACGATTTGTTTTTTCAAAGAACTTCATTTCGAGAATAAAATTACCCTATGAAAGTTTATTATTTCAAAAGAATAAAGAACTTAAAATCGAAAATACACTTAGCCGCAAAAATAACGCACAATCAAAAATTATGATCAATTTAAAAGTTGATTTTCTCGCGAACCGATAAATCGATTTCGATAATTTTTTTTTTGAACTGTAGCTTTCTTCCTTGGTAAATGCACTAAGATAGAATGTTTTATCCAGATTTCAGTTTTAGGCTTATACAGGGTGTAAAAATTAAAGTATTTTTTTTTTACGTTAAATTAGAGGCAACCTGTAGGGAGCGTTACCAACAACTACGGATGCATAATGAGCCTTATGTTTTCTGAACATTTTGCTTTTTAAATTTTTCTGATATCTGTAATATCAAAGAAAATACACAGTTTTATATCAGAACATGTTTTTTAATTAAAATAACATTTTGATAACATTAAAATAAGAATAACACTAACAATAATTAACAATACATAACAAAAAAAAGTACCTTAGTACCGCGTGTTTCCACCTCTACTTCTAATGACGGCTTCACATCGCCTCGGCATACTCGATATTAAATTGAATATTTGATTTTGGTCAAGTCCATTCCAAATATCAGTAACCATTGTTTGGACATCTTGCAGGTTGGCAGGAGGGGGTTGATGCTGTCTTAGTGCCCTACCAAGAATATCCCATACATGTTCGATAGGATTCATATCGGGACTGTGCGGTGGCCAATTTAAAGTTCGAATATTTACTTCATGTAAATATTCATTGACCACGCGCGCTACATGAGGCCTTGCGTTATCGTGCATTAGTAAAAAAATTATTCCCAATGTACGGAGCGAAGGGGACAACGTGCTCAGACAAAATATCACGGATATACTTTTCGCTATTTAAAGAACCTCCACGTAAAGGTACGATATCCGTCCGTGCCGTTACGGAAATTCCAGCCCAAAACATTACAGAGCCTCCATTAAATAAAGTTGTTTCACGTATGTTGCACTGTGCATATCGCTCACCTGGCCGGCGGATAACTCTTAGACGTCTATCGGAGCTATATAAACAAAACCTAGATTCGTCTGTAAATAGAACGTATTCCCAGTCCTCAATAGTCCAGTTTGCATGCCCCCTGGCGAATTGCAGTCTAGCTCTGCGGTGGTCGGTATTTAATACAGGGCCTGTCGCTGGAACTCTGACATGTAAATTGTGTTCAGAAAAACGCCTCCTCACAGTATCAATGCTTGGTTCTACCGTGGTTAAATATTATGGGCTGCACTGTTGCGTCAAAAGTTTCCTTGACGCGGTACCTAAAACGTCTTAACGCACACAGTCTAATATAGCGATCTTGACCAACTGTAGTTACCCGAGGTCTGCCTTGTCGTGGCCGTATGTTATAGTCATTAGTTTCCCTGAAGCGTTGGACAACACGAGAAATTGTTTATGTGTAAATCCTAATCTCAAACCAATGGCGTTGTAGCTTACTCCTTCGTTATGTAACGTCACTGCTTGAACACATTCATCACGAGTCATATTCCTTTTCCCGCGTTCCATTTTGACGAAAGAATAATAAATCAGAATTTATGAACTTAATTATTCAATATAAGACGATAGGTACATAAATAAAGTAATTGTCAAAAACTGACATTTGCTGGTATTGTTGATTTATCATAGACTACTTTGTTAAATCAAATAAGTATCCAGTAAAATTGTGATTTATTTAAAAAAAAAACATGTTCTGGTATAAAACTGTGTATTTTCTTTGTTATTACAGATATCAGGGAAATTAAAAAAAACAAAATGTTCATAAAATATGAGGCTACAATATGATTTCATTATGCATCCGTTGTTGCCACCAATACTCCTCACAAGGTGTCTCAAATTTAACGTAAAAAACTATTCTCATTTTTGCACCCTGTATAAGCCTAAAACTGAAATCTTAATAAAAAAATGTCATCACAGTGCAATTACCAAGGAAAAAAGCTACAGTTCAAAAAAAAAATTCGAAATTAATTTATCGGTTCGCGCGAAAATCAACTTTAAAATTGAGCATAATTTCTGGTTGTGCGTTATTTTTGCGGCTAAGTTATAACTAAAAGTTATTTAATTATTTTAATTAATTAGTTGGGCGCTACTTTGTAACTAATTAGTGGTGCCCACTTTGTGATGAATTTCTAGCTCAGTCGTACTTATAACTTATTATTTGGCTTATTCACCAATTTGTAAGAATAGAGCAAAAGTTATTTTATTTACTTTATTTGAAGGCGTGGATTGAACGATTTCCTTTGGTGATTTAAAATTTATATGGCGCCACTTACGATAAATCAAAAAAGGTAAATTAAAAACAACTATATATTAACTATACGTTTAAATTACAATTTATGGTACCATGTGCACTGCAGTTATGAACATAAGATGAAAATTTACTTAAAATTAAATTACAAATGCAATCAAATACAATAATTGATTACTGAGAATTTAGTTAACAAAAATGGTAAAAATGAGAATTGACTTAAAATTAGATTACAAATGCAATTGATCGCTGAGAATTTGATTTACCAAAATGATGAAATTGAAATTAGCTTTGGTGTTTGACAAATTTAAAATAAATAAAATCTAGGTCTTTGCAATTTTTTCATATAAGTAACGCGTTACCTACATTCCCAACTGTTCTTGTATTATCCGCAAACCACGTGATCGTTTGGGACCTCCTCTGGAAACTTCAAATGCCTGTACCTAGCTTCCTAGCTATAGGTGTGTCCAGGGCTTACCAGTCATTCCAGGAATGGTTGCCAGTTGTCTGCACGTGCCTGCTATCGGATCGACTGTCACCACAATGATCTGCGTGACTGTTGTCTTGTAGGAACGTTGAACGTTTACATGAAAAAAAGAATTGGATGTCTTAGACCGGTGTACACGGCTAATTATAATTATACAAAAGAGTATCCTATGGACCTCAGTTTGATATACAAGGTTTTAACCAACAACTTGAAATTCACTGGTTACATAATCAGAACTTAAATTACAATTTAAGTTTAGCAAAAATTATAGATAATTATGATTAAATGACACTATGAATAATTACTGCTACTCAAGGTATTTCTTTTCCATAATTAGAGATATGAAATTCAAAGAAAATAATGATTGAAATTAGAAATTTAAAAGAAAATTATGGAACTTGTCCAACAGTGGCTCTCGGCAACTTCAAATAGAAAATCACTAGATTTTAATAAAAAAAAAAGGAAGAACGAGGTATAACCTCTCTTAAACAAGTCTAGTGACTAATTTATTAAGATGGCCCTTGGCACATAAACAATAATTGGACGTAAATTACGTCTCAATTAATCAAAGATAAAGATAATTACTATCTCGCTTTGAGATAGGAACTACGTTTATAGATAAAGAAAAAAAAAACGTTGAATTTTAAATGGGTAGAATATATACAGTTTTAAAAAATATCGTCTCATCTTGTGTTAAAACGTCGGCACGGTGAGTCCTAATAATTTTTGATCTTAAAATATCTTATTCATTCTGCATATTTTTCAATAATCCTTTCATACTTTAAATTTATAATTAAAAATTGTTTCCAATTCAGTTAGATATATTTGGCTTTTGTATTGCATTTTTAAGTAATTGTGATTTCAACAATTTTAAATTTTTTGGTGACCTTAAGGTTAAATACCGATTTTTTTGGTGAATAGTTGCGTTTCTTATTGGTCAAATTCGTGTAATTTGTCTAGAGCGGAATTATTTCACCGTTTTAAACGGTCACACACATTATTTAGATATTTTCATTTAGATTTGACGATATTGTTGGGAGAATTCGCAGAGCAGATTTTATCTTTTCCTGTAGGAAATTTTAACATAAAATATATTTTATAACAACAATGTGTTAGTTTTGTTTGTAGGCAGCTGAAGAGCTAATTCAAGATTTATTTTTTTTAAATTAACGAAGCAAGGAGCTTGTATCATACTAGGTTATTTTTTAAGCCATACCACAAACTATATAGCTACGCAATATATTGTTTGTGGCCATACCAAATTGTTGTTTCATTTAAAAATGTACGTTTAGGGTAAGACACCTTAATATTCAACGCAAATCTATATAAAAAAAAATAAAAATCAAATGCATAGAACTATTATTTTTAGTTTACAGGTGTAACCATTCCACATTCCATCCCGCTCCAAAATAACAATCAATCAAATAAATCTAACATCAAATATACAATTTCCAATTCAAATAAAAAGATAAATTCAACAAATTATCCTAACAATTATCCATACAAATTCATTACAAAATACAGCCTCTTCAGATTAAGAATCAAAATAACTTAACATATATGCAATAATTAAAAAACAAATAACAACAAAATCAATCACTTCAACAAATTATCCTAACAATTACACATGCAATTTTATTACAACAAATAATGTAATAAAAGGTTGTAAAATAAAGAGTACGGATTAACATTGAGAATTGAAAATAAAGCAGGTGAATTCAATAGAAGTTTGGCTGATATTATAATATAAATATGTGTTATTTTTAAATGTTGTATTTTTAATAAGTACTTTGTGGTAAGCGAATTTAATAAACTTTATCCATGGCATCCTGACGATAAAATTTTAGTTTGGAAAAATTTAATTTAAAAATTTTACTTTCGAAAACACAATTTGCTTTTTCGAAGAACTTGATTTCGAGAATAAAATTACCCTACGAAAGTCTATTATTTCAAAAGAATAAAAAACTTAAAATCGAAAATATTTATTTTCAGAAATTTTATCAAAATATTTTATAATAACAATGTGTTAGTTTTGTTTGTAGGCAGTTGAAGAGCTAATTCAAGATTTTTTTTTTAATTCACGAAGCAAGGAGCTTTTATCATACATGGTCATTTTTTAAGCCATATCAAATTGCTGTAGGTTAAGACTCC